>JARYGA010027441.1:0-33770 GCA_030545235.1 Helianthus tuberosus
AAGTCTTGCAAGCTCTAGATGTTAAAGTCTGTTGAACAATGATCTTATTTATTTCGATCCGCCTGTGAATCTTTTACAGTCCGTTGTAATACTTTGATATTACTATATATTCGGTTTGTAATGTGATTAATACATTTTGCTTCCGCTGTGCATTTATAATTTGTGTTGTTTGACTATGATGATATCAACTACGTCACGATGCTCCCCACCGGTAATACGTGGAAATATCGGGGTGTGACCTCATGCCAAACAAGTCTAGGATTGGTCCAAGATGCTTACAAGTGCCCTCCTATGCCTAAAAACCAGTTGGGGCAGCCCATGGTATGCAAAACAAGGCATATAAGTCGGTTAACATGGCTGAACAGACACCTGTCAGTGTTTTCTGGTGCTGGGGAACTCAGGTGGCCCGCGTAAGGGACCAGCCTGGTCTTACGCGGCCCGTATGGGTGATCTGAACTGGCCAAACAAGTTTCAACAATTGCGTTTTGGCCCCCGGTCCTTGTAAAAGTTGTTTCAACCTTTCTTTTTGCACTATGAGCCCTCTAAATTGATTCCTAAGGACTCCAAGACATAACCAATCTTTGTGTAGTCCTCGGTCAAGTTTATGGTCACCCGAAAAGCCTTAATTATCAACGTCGACGCTTTTAACCACTCGGATACGAATGATAACATAACTTTCTCATACGGAATCGAAACCTTGTGAAATTTTTATTACTTATTCTAGTGAGCATAATTAATCATTACAAAGCTTCGGGTTCGTTAAAAGGTCACGCAGAGGTATACTTTAAACATGTTAACACATTTAACCCCTGTAGTTTGTAATTCCTCACTTTCTTTCACAAGTAGCTCCGTATGATCCATGATTCATTCGTTTAAGGGTATAAACATCATGTGGGGCTATTGAAAGATATATTTATTCATTGTTGACATTTTGAATCCTTTTATTCACGTACAATCTTTGTTTGTCAACGTTAGTCCTTCTAAAGTAATCCTTTACGCGTTTAAAGTTTATGACACCTGTCGATATAATATTGGACATGAAATTTCGAGGTGTTACAGCAGGTTCTAGGACTGGGTTCGGAATCTGGGGTGCGGGTTCCTGATATGGGGATGAAAGTGCCTGAAATCGGTAAGGATCTTCTAAAATTTCCCTAATGTATTCATCATGGTAATAGGGATCTAAAGGGTCCATACTTGGGTAGGCTCCTATGTTTTGCATGGGTGTGTCTTCATGTATCGGGTAACGTTGCACAAAATCCCTAACGTCATCCCACTAGGGATCGTAATTTGGGTCTAGGGGATTTGGTGCTGGTACCCTAGGGATTTCTTCCGGATTGAAGTCATGCATCTCTACTTGGTTTTCAGGGTTTTCTATTTCCATGGGTTGATCAGGGATTGGCAATTGTGGTTGAGGTGCTATTATTTGTTCCAGATTAGGGTCAGCTGCAGTGGTTGCTAAGATATGGATGTTGGCTATACCCCTATTTATCATATCCTGGGCATAGGCATCTGTCTCTCTCTTGGCTGCTGCTAGTGCTCTCTGGTCTTGCAACTTTTTCATACGCTTCCTACGCTCGTGTGCCCCTCGACTGAACCATCCCCTCTTTTTCTGAGGAAATGGCTCCTCTGACTGAGCCTTAAACACAAAGATTCCATCTTCCGTATCAGAAGAGTACCCTGAGAGGGCAGGCTGAGAAGAGGATGTGCCTTCGCTTCTAGGCGAACCAGACAATTGACGGTACGCGTCAGATGGTCCTTGGTCGCTCATACTGTAAACTAACAGATAGTCAAATAACATATAACAATAAATGCAGTTATGCACGTATTTCCGTAATTTATTTCCTAACACTTTTCATTTTGACGTCAGCAGAACACCTCTGTGGCTGAATCAGTGGCTTAGCTCTGATACCACCTCCTGTCGCAACCCCCGATCCCAGGTTCCCCGGAAACGGGCGGCCGCGAGCCAGTTTCGGTGGTATCGATGTGTTGTCTAATTTGGCAGCGGAATTTTTCATCAGGACCGTAGTTAGGAAATGTTTATCAGAGTAAAATACCACATTTTCATAATCATTAAACAAATGGGATAAAACCCAAGTTCATAGTACACATGTTTTCATAGGAATAAATCCTATTTATTTAATAAAAACATCTATTTTATTTTTAGGTAACTTTATTGCCACTTTTCCAAGCCTTTAGTGCTGTCCAGCTGGCTTCTATTTTGGCTTTCACATTTTGTTACCTGAAACGCGTTTTAAAAACATTTGTCAGTGGGAAATACTGGTGAGTGAATCCCAGTTTAATCAAGTTTAAATAAAAAGTCACAGTGTACAGTATTGAGGGCGATCCCGCAATTATATTTGTTTACAAGACATCACAATTAACATCCATGGTACTGTCGAACCCGACTTGTGGACATGTTACTCCTTGACCAGGTGGTAACAAATTTTGTATACAAAACCCCAACATACTCATCATAATTGTATGCTTACAAATACTCAATAACCGTTATTCGCATGGAAAAGTATTTAAGGTTTTGTAAAATATTCAACAAAAGATTTACAAAAAGTGGATCAACTCACATTGCTGTCTTAGATTTTCCGTAAGGGTTTCCCGGTGATAATCTATAATTTACACAAATGTACACGCGTTAGTATGAATAACCCATTTTAACATTAGTAATACCCTCCCCGAGACGGCATTCCAATGACTACGTCGGTCAGAACCACGACAGCCATTACGGAACCCTAGATCAATTGGGCAGCGTATCTAATACGTATCCAGGGGTTATAATACTTACAACGGAGCAGAACTTCGCTAATTAAGGGGTATAATACCCGAGTATTACTCTACTATTCAGAAATTATGATTGAGAATGAAAGAAATGAACGACGGAAAACGAAAACCCGTTGCTTTCTTATATAGTTGCTGAATCTGACTCTCACGCGGCCCGCATAAGCGTAGCCTTAGGGCTACGCGGCCCGCGTCAAAGCCCGGTCAAAGCGTAGCTCATTCGGATCACCATCTAGACTTGACACGATGATGACACGTGTCATCACTAGGTTGCGCCACATTTTGGATCTCACGCGGCCCGCGTAAACTAACGTGGGTCTTACGCGGCCCGCCTGAGCTTAACAAAATCAACGAAATCAGTTCTAGACCTCTATACCGCACGCGTAAAGGGTTGGGGTGGGTCTACGCGGCCTGCCTCAACTTATATTTCAGATTTTTATTTAATCTTAATACTATTTAATATATTTGAGGTCCGTTTTCACGTATGGGGTATATTTTGGAACGTTTTGGGATATTTTTAAAATATACTAGGGTGTTGGAAAATATAATTAAGGGTATCGATTCAATTTTGAGAGTTGTTATATCAACTTAGCTCTGAGTTGAGAGAATGTAGGTTTTGAATCAGAATTTTCAATATTGGTAAGAAACATTCGAAAATCAGAGTGTAAACCATTTAGGATTTGTAATATCAGACTTTGCTCTGTAATTGGATCACCTAGAGCAATCAACTGATCAAACAGATTCTTTGCCTCATCACAAAACTGAATCACTGATTTATCTCCTTGTTTTAAACAATGAAATTGTGTTCGAATATAATTCTGATTGGCGAATACCTGTTGTGTAAACAATTCTTCAAGCTTCTACCATAACTCTGCAGATCTGGAAGCATCTCGAGCCAAATGAATCAGCGACGAAGACAAATTTGCAGAGATAAAAGCTGATACATATGCATCTGATTTGTCCCAAGCAGTTCTAGCTTCCTCAGATTCCGGTGGATTACAATTGATGATAAGATGTTGAAGAAGCCCTAACGTCTTCAAAATCAATGTTGTTTGATGCTTCCAGTTCAGGTAATTTGTTTCATCGTGCTTAATTAGCATTAGATTCATAACATTCTGAAATGGATTAGGATTTGGTGTAGCAATCGTTGAAGATTGAGTTTGAGAAACCGAAATAATGAACACAGATCAGAAGATAGAAGAACAGAGAAATCGGAGAAGAAAGAGATTGGAGATTGGCCGGAAAAAGGATCGGAATTTGATCGGAAAAGGAATGAATGGAAGGATCTGGAATCTAGAGCTCTGATACCATGAAACAAATGGATCAGGCTTCAATCATAACAGAATGAAAAGTTAGTTACAATTACAACAAACTCCTCTATATATAGAGGCTAACCAACACAACTAACTCTACTCAACTAGCTCAAACCAATACATACAAACTCATATATATCTCTAATAGTGCGACACGTGGAGTATGGGGGCACCCAAGACCAAAAGCCAATTTCAAAGGGGTATGGTGGGGCGTGGCTGGGGTGGCGTGGAAAAAAAGCCAATTTCAAAGGGCTAGTGCTCTTGCCAATGAGGTTCCGCCATGTCATGTGGGTAGCCCCGCCCAAGGGGCCACGCCGAAACCCAAGCCCACCCGGGGTGGTGACTTGGGCGTTTGTACCCAACCCCCGCCCCATACCCCATAGTCTTATTACCGATGAAAATACCGATATTGAATTTCTAAAAAGGCGGGTATCGAATACCGTACTGAATCTATTGGTATGGTACCGATTCAGTACCATACCGATACTCATTACAAAAAAAAAAAAAAAAAAAAAAAAAAAAAAAAAAAAACATCTCTATATGGTATTGGTACCGAACCGGTACCGATACCGAATTTCTGAAAAAAGGGATACAAAATCTATTGGTATGGTACCAGTACTCCACCTATTACACTCTCCATCTTTGATGTTACAAGTTTTCACCCTTTTAATCCAATTTACAAAACCGGTATTCCACCTATAACACTATTCATCTCCGATGTTACAAGTTTTTACTTTTTTAATCCAATTTACTAACTCTGTTAGTATTCCACCTATAACACTATTCATCTCCGATGTTACAAGTTTTTACTTTTTTAATCCAATTTACTAACTCTGTTAAACTTTTTTTTGTTAGTTTATGTCAAATGACCAAAATACCCTAGTTAATAATGAAAAAATAAGAGTAAACTGCAATTTTTGTCCACAAGGTTTGCTCAAATATAACGTTCCATCCACCTTTAACGCTCTTCTTCCTTGACGTTTCAAGTTTTAACAATTTTCCTTCTTCAGTTCTCGATATCTTAATTTTTTCACAATCATTGATTGGAATTCTTCCACCATTCGAATCACCTTCTTGGTTTTCACTTTAGCCTGAAGGTTGACGAAGGCTAAAGTGAAAATCAAGAGTTTGATTCAAATGATGGAAAAAATTTAATTGGTGATTACGAAGAAACAAGTTATCGAGAATCGAAGAGGGAAATATGTTGAAACTTGAAAAGTCAGAAACAAAGAGTGTCAAAGGTGGACGAAACTACATTAACTCTTATTTTTATATTATTACCAAGGGAATTTTGGCGATTTGATATACACTAACAAAATAAATCAATAGAGTTGGTGAACTAAATTAACAAAATATGAGGGAGGAAAAATATTAAAGGGGTACGAAATCTAACATTACAAACAAAACTCAGGAACGGAAAATGCACTTTACCACCGTGATTAACTTCTTCTTTTAAGTTGATTTTCAATTTCTTTTGTCTTTTCAATAATTTCCTTTTCCTACATCAAATGTCGATCATCCCATTTCCTCTGGCTGAGAGATGAGGCGGAGTGCTTTTCATTCTACTCTTGCGGCTACAAACAATATAATATACCCATTAATTTGTTTGATGCCAAGTTTATTTATCTCAGTTTAAAGATAAAAGGGGGATGGATCTATGCTGCAAAAATAAATACGGTAATTATTTATTTTCAATCTTAAAAGTTTTTGAAATAAAAGAAAATGATGGAAATTTAATGTTTATTACTTAACTTGAAATTTAGCTAAACAGATTAATTATATATAGAGAGAGAGTTTGATTTCAAAGTAAAATTTTTCTTAGTCCTTGAATCCAAATTTTAAATTTCTAACTACATACCTAATTTTTCTAGTTATAACTATCTCAGCACCCAATTTTTTCAGTTCTAACAATTTGAGTCCAATTGACTAAGGGGCTATTTGTTTACCTCTTAATGAGACTCTTAATGGTTCAGACTTCTTACTGGTTCAGCATTTGATGGTTCAGACTGTTTGTTTCACAAGCAGATGTCTGAATGGTTCAGACATTTGCCTCTGAATGGTTAAGATTTATACAGAGTCTGAATTGTTAAGACCTCTAATCTGAATTGGTCAGACATTTGCCTCTGAACGGTTAAGCATTATACAGGCTCTTAATGGTTCAGACCTCTTATCGGTTCAGCACTTAATGATTTAGACCTCTTACTGGTTCAACACTTAACCATTCAGATGTTGCCAAACAACCCCTAAGTATGTTAACTAGAAGGGCATTTCAGTCAATTACACCTAAGGTACAAGCCTATAATGCAAATTTTTTTTTTACCCATTATATATATACATACACGTACACACATAAATATTTCTCTCTCTAATCTTGAAGGGGTACGGTCCCAAGCCACGCACCAACATGCGCAACATCAAGCCTGTGTTGTTCGCGGAAGGCTATACCCAGAACAAGAGTCACCATCAAGAATATCCTCGTAAGCCTCTACGGCGCAAGCTTATGCATGCCAGTAAGGCATAGTACAACTAGTACAAGTGACAAAGCATGCGACCAATAGGCGCACGCTAGACTGTGTTTAGTGGAGCCTCACGACGAACAATCGTGCATGAGACAAGAAGTACAAAAAGACAGTGACGTGTCGCCAATCGCCGTGCGCCATGCACTGCTCCACGATCTCTATTAACCGCTAATGACATACCCAACAGTAAAGAAAACTACTAGGCCACGTGGATCCAATCAGCGTGCGCCATCTTCCCATTTGCCTGCAAACACTAACGGTTCTGTCCAAGGGGACAAATCGGATATTCCTTGATGTCGACGTCGAGCCCAAGGCCCATCAGCTCATCAGCCCATCTCCTTCGTTACCCTCTTCGGCTATAAATAGAATACTTCACCTCCAGGTTTAAGCATCGCTCTCTTACACTCCCACTTAATACACACACTTATTATCCTCAAAACAAGTTTTTATTCTCACGCCAGAGGGTGGTTACAAGGAGAACCCCAATCCTCTTCCTTGTAACGAGATTCACTGTGTTGTGTTGTTTTGCTAGATCAAGCAATAATCAGGCGAGAAAGAAAGAAGATTAATCTTATTTGAATAAGACTAATCCCACAAGCTAACATTCGGATTAACTTGGTGTTTCTATAAATCTCCACCACCTCACTATCTAACTACCACCGCTCCAGTACCACCACCAACATCGCACCATCCCTACCACCACTACACCACCACCACATCACCATCCCCACTCTACCTCCACCACCCCAACCGCACCACCCACCATCATTCCACCACCACCACCACCACCAACCACACGAGTTT
This sequence comes from Helianthus tuberosus, assembly GCA_030545235.1. NCBI lineage: Eukaryota > Viridiplantae > Streptophyta > Magnoliopsida > Asterales > Asteraceae > Helianthus > Helianthus tuberosus. The sequence continues at coordinate 7,427 of JARYGA010027441.1, forward strand.
TGGTGGATTCTAGTGGTCAAATCTAGGAGGTTCAGGGTGGTTTCAAGTGGCCAGATCCGCTTAAAGTTCCAAAACCCTTATCTTATGCACACCGCCGATCATCGTCGCATCTTCCATCATCTTTACTTCAGAGGGCAGTAAAGCATCATTGGAAATACCATATATAACTAAAAGCCGTCGATCAGAGATGGTTGAGCTGTTGAAGAAGAGCGAGTGCATCAGTTCTAGTCGTTGAATCGGTGCTATGGGTGCAACTGGAAAGTCTGATTGATCGGATTCCGGTGCTGTTGCGGAGAAATGTTCTCCGAAAGGGGAGAGTGATGGTCAGATCTGGGCGATTAGGGTGTATGTGGTGGTGGTGGTTGGCGATGGCGGTGAACAAGTAGAGAGGAAGAAAGAGAGAGGTGGGTTGGGGTGGTTAAAGATATGGAGAGTTTAAAGAGAGGGAGCGCACAAACATATAGAGAGGTGGGTTAGGGTGGTTTTATTATATATAATTTTGTTTTTTAATAGCAGAGCATTTTTGTCTTTTCATAAAAGAACTCACAGACTTATTAGACAGAGTTAGTCAAGAGGACTCAGATAGTTACAACTAGAAAAATCAGGTACTCAAATAGTTAAAATTTTGAAAATTGGACTCAGGCTTTTAAAACCATCAAAACACAGAGACTCAAAAAAATTACTTTTTATTTTAATCGTATCCGTGGGATCTCGTAAGGTTGCTAGGCTGAGCGGTATGGGGCGCTAAGCCCCTGCCACCTCAACTGATTTCGATCAATATCGCCACCTCCCACAACCATACAGAGGCGAGCGGAGCCCTATTGTTGGCCAGAGATCACAATAACGAGCATTGATTATTGGGCCTTGGTTGACTAGCCGTTACCAACGACTCTTTTTTTTAATATATTTTTTATTTTAAAAACAAATTTTTACCCTATAAATATACCCATTCAACCCATTTTTTAACACATAATTCACCAATTCATCCCATATTTTTAACTAAAAAACCATCTCTTCCAACCCATAACTTCATCATGCTTCCGGTTAATAACGACTCTAACGCATTTTCTCCGAACAATCCATGTTACATATCTACTCAACAAAACCCGTGGACCATGAACGCCAACACCGGTGAAGGTGAATACCGACCGCTACCGATCGCGAATTCATCAATGTGGGACATGCAATCACCACAACCTCGGAAAAGACCTCAACCCTTTCAAATGTCGGGTTTTACATGTACCCTCATGCGTTTGGCAAATACATGTCACAACCTATGTCTCCTATATCTCCTATGTCTCCACCCGATTGTCACACCCTGCTCGTAGCAGAAGCGCGAGATGTGATTACGAAAGGTTTTCATAGCATTCGACGTGTAAACGTCTACTATATTTAAAATAAACAACGATATCACTTGAAAAGTGTCACGGCCCCCGGCCCGGTTTGACCCGGTTCAGGAGCCGCGGGACAGAAATCCCGTGCTATTTATTTAATTTGAGTTGACAGCGGAATATTTTAGCAGGATCTTTTCACAACTGCAAATACTTGATTATTTTATTTCATAATTAGGGATAAAACCCCGGTAGTTTACAATAAGGTGATTTCACAGGGAAATCTTTATTTTACAAAACATGTTTCTTTATTTATATTGAGCCACTTCATTTAAGCTTGTAGTGCTTCGCGGCACTTTTCCTGGATCACAACAGATCACCTGAAACATGTTTGAAAAAGGTTTTGTCAGCAGGGAAATACTGGTGAATCATTCTTTTTACTAAAAATGACGTGTTGTTATAATTTACAGTATTAAGAGCGATTACAATGTTTCCACATCTCAACCAACTACCCACGATATTTATCACTCGACCACCTATTGGCTATCTCGTTGTCCAATGGTGTCTGTGATTATGGTTATATCACCCCTTGGCTAACTCGTTGTCCAATGGTGACGGTTATCAAGTAATGTATACAAAACCCCACATACCAGCTGTAATTTGGAGATTACAAAGACTTAATCCCTGTAATTATAACTTTGAAATAAATAGGGTTTTGGAAAGCAATTTGATTAAAAAGAGAATGACTCACATTGCAGATTTATTCGAGCAGAGTTTAGCCTACTGATAAGCCTGTTAACCTAATTTAACAATAATGCACACGAAACTAGGTTAGTAACCAATACAGCATTTACGATAACTCACGAGATTAAAACCCTCACAACGAATGTCAAAGTGCGATACTTAAACATCCATCGAATTTACGACGAATGACAAAGCATAACCCTAATGTGGGCAGCACTTAAACATCCATTGGATAGTTTAATCGATCGGACATTGAATCGTAGCAGCGATCGAGTTATTACCCTGCAGCGATTCGTGATTTGTGTGTGTTTTGTAGTAATCAGGTAATATCTCAACGTACGTATTGAATTTTTACGTCGAACTGAAGCCAGAAATCAAGTCCCACGCCCCTATATTTATACCTGAAAAACAGCCCCCTCGCGTGGCGCGAGGAGCTGTCGCATGGCGCGAGGGGTGCTCCCCTACCATAGGGTAGCCCCGTGTCCCAGTAGGCTTGCTGAGTTGGTCGTTCGTTCAATTTCAATTTACACGTAAAACTGTGTTGATATTATCAACTAGGGTTTACCCCCCTGAGTTTTAGGGGCCCTGATCCTGATTCCGATTGTTCTAGAAATTTTAGGGTTTATGCAGGATCACTTGGGGGTCTTAATTAGGGTTTCCTATTGGATCAAATATAATAATAAATAATACTTTTGGTGAGAGTTGTTACATCCTCCCCACCTTAATAAAAATCTCGTCCTCGAGATTTACTGAAATAAGTGAGGATATTTTTGCTTCATTTCTGATTCCAGCTCCCAAGTATATTCAGGTCCCCTTTTTGAATCCCACTTGACTTTGACCAGTACTAGCTGCTTGTGCTTGAGAAACTTGATCTTTCTATCTTCTATTTGTAATGGCTTCTCAACAAATTTTAACTTTTCATTTACCTCTATATCTTGAAGAGGTACTACCAAAGACTCGTTAGATAGACATTTCTTGAGATTGGATACATGAAATACATCATGTACTCCAGCTAGCTCTTCTGGTAGTTGTAAACGATAGGCAACTGGTCCTATACGTTCGATCACTGAAAATGGTCATACGTATCATGGACTTAGCTTTCCTTTCTTACCGAATCGAACTACCCCTTTCCAAGGAGAAACTTTCAACAGTACTTTGTCTCCAATTTGAAATTCTAACGGCTTTCGTCTATTGTCTGCATAACTCTTTTGGCGATCTCGAGCCGTCTTTAGTCTTTCCTTGATTTGAGTGATCTTGTCAGTGGTTTCTTGTACTATTTCAGGACCGGATAATTAACTTTCTCATATTTCTGCGCAGCAAACTGGAGTTCTGTATTTTCGTCCATACAATGCTTCGAATGGGGCAGCTTCGATGCTTGCATGATAACTATTATTATAGGAAAATTCGATCAAAGGTAGGTGATCATCCCAGTTTCCACCAAAATCTATTACACATGCCCTAAGCATGTCCTCCAGAGTTTGGATCGTCCTTTCACTTTGTCCGTCTGTTTGTGGATGATACGCAGTACTTAAATTTAGTCGGGTTCCCATTGCTTCTTGAAAACTTGTCCAGAAGTAGGAAGTGAAACGACTATCTCTATCCGATACAATGGAGAGTGGAACTCCACGTAAGGATACTACTTCATCTACGTACAACTTGGCTAACCTTTCCATGCTAAAGGTTTCTTTCATGGGTAGAAAATGAGCTGATTTGGTTAATCGATCCACAATTACCCAAATCGCATCATTACCTTTTCTAGTTTTGGGTAACTTAGTAACAAAATCCATTGTTATGAGTTTCCATTTCCATACATGCAATTCTAATTGTTGAAGTAGACCTGAAGGTTTCTGGTGTTCTGCTTTAATTTGTTAACAAGTAAGACACTTAGAAACATATCTAGCTATGTCCTTTTTCATTCCTATCCACCAGAAATTATTTCTTAAATCTTGGTACATTTTATTGTTTCCTGGATGTATGGTATACCTAGATTTATGAGCTTCTTCTAAAATCTTATTTCTTAATTCTCCTTGCTTAGGTACCCAAATTCTTTTCTTGTGGAATCTCCAAATTCCATCACTTCCTTGTTCTAATTCTTTTATTCGTCCCTTCATTCCTTCAGCATCGTCCTTGATTGCTGTTTCTTGAACATTCTTTAGTTGTTCCATTAAATCTAACTGTAGATTTAATCTAAGAGCACGGACCCGTCGTTGTTTCTCATGATACTTATGACTTAAGGCATCTGCAACTACATTTGCCTTTCCTTCGTCATACTGAATATCACAGTCGTAGTCGCTTAGTATTTCCATCCATCTCCTTTGTCTCATGTTTAACTCTTTTTGCCCAAATATATACCTTAAACTTTTGTGATCCGTATTGACAGTAAACTTACTTCCATACAGATAATGTCTCCAAATCTTGAGGGCAAAAATTATGGCTCCTAACTCTAAGTCATGAGTCGTATAGTTTTCTTCGTGCTTTTTCAATTGTCTTGATGCATACGTGATTACCTTCTTGCGTTGCATTAGTACACATCCTAATCCTAGCTTAGAAGCATCACAGTAAACTTCAAAATCTTCTGTTCCTTCTGGTAAGGCTAGAATTGGAGTGTTTGTTAACTTTTGCTTTAGAATTCTAAAGGCTTCTTCTTGCCTAGGTCCCCATTCAAACTTAACCGCTTTACAGGTTAGCTTAGTTAATGGTATTGCTATCTTAGAAAAATCCTTAATAAAGCGCCTATAGTATCCAGCTAATCCTAGAAAACTTCTAATTTCCATAGCTGTCTGTGGAACGTTCCATTTGGTAATTGCTTCTATCTTAGCAGGATCTACATGAATACCTTCATGATTCACCATGTGTCCTAAAAATTGCACTTCTTGTAGCCAAAATTCACACTTCGAGAATTTGGCATAAAGCTTTTCTTTTCTTAACAAAGTTAAGAGTGCATGCAAGTGCTGACAATGCTCGTCCTGAATTTTGGAATAAATAAGTATATCGTCGATGAAGACAATTACAAACTTATCCAAATATGGTTTACAAATTCTATTCATCATGTCCATAAATGCTGCAGGTGCATTCGTTAATCCAAAGGGCATGACTGTAAACTCGTAATGACCATACCTAGTTCTGAAAGCAGTTTTAGGTATGTCTTCTTCTTGTACCTTTAATTGATGATATCCGGAGCGCAAGTCGATCTTAGAAAAATATCTAGCTCCTTGAAGTTGATCGAAAAGATCATCAATCCTAGGTAATGGGTATCGATTCTTAATTGTAACCTTATTCAATTCTCTATAATCAATACACATTCTCATTGACCCATCTTTCTTTTTCACAAACAACACTGGTGATCCCCAAGGGGATGAACTAGGTTGTATGAATCCCTTACTTAGTAATTCATCTAATTGCTTTTTCAATTCTAGCATTTCTGTGGGTGCTAACCGATAAGGTGCCTTGGCTATCGGTGTAGTTCCGGGAATTAGATGAATTCTAAATTCTACTTCCCTGTTGGGTGGTAATCCAGGTAGTTCTTCCGGAAAGATATCCGGTTATTCTGATAGTACCGGAATTTCCTTAAGTTCCTTATCTTTAGTATTAATGATTACTGAAATCATATATACTATTCCTTGCTTTCGTTCATAACTAGCAATTTTCATTACTGAAATGAACTTCATTGGCTTTCGTGGTTTATCTCCTGTAATCATTACTAATTCTCCTGAGGGTGCACAAACTTCTACGGAATTCTTGCCACAAAGAATTCGAGCATGGTTGGCTACTAACCAATCCATTCCTAACACAACATCAAATCCGGCTAAATCCATAGGTAATAGATTTGCCGAAAATTTATGACCTAAAAGTTCTATCTTTCCTTCTTGCACAACCTTATTTATTTTAACAGAATTTCCATCTGCCGTTTCGACTGTAAAAATTTGCCTAAGGTTGGTCAAAGGTAAATTAAGAGCTTAGCAAAATGAAGTATTGATAAAACTTTGGTTTGCACCAGAGTCAAATAATACTTTTGCATAAACGTTGTGAACTAGGAACGTACCAGCTATCACATCTGGAATGAGTTCTGCCTCCTGAGTAGTTAATTGGAAGGCTCGAACATTCTTCTTGGTAGCTCCTTTGGCCGGTTTGGCTTTATTGTCTGCTGGTTTAACCAATTTAGGGCATTCTGGTTTGAAATGTCCCATTTCTTCACAGTTATAGCAGATCCTTGTTTTCTTTCTGCAGTCTTCTTCACGATGTCCTACAACTTTGCAAAAGTTGCAGGTTACATTACATTTTCCATAATGTTTCTTTCTGCAATTCCTGCAGAACGGCGGAGTTGAGGATTGCCCTGTTCCTCTCTTTTTGAAGTTGCTATTATTACCCACACGAAATCCTTGGGTAATTTTCTGAGCTAATTCCTTTTTCCTATTTTCATCTCTTGTGCGTACCAGCTCATCAGTTAGGGTGTTAGCTAATTCTACCGCATCGTCAATAGTGCGAGGTCTCGCAGCTTTAACGATATTACGGATTTCGCTAATCAATCCCCAAATATAGCGAGAAATAAGTACCGGTTCTGGCGAAGCCAGTGTGGGTACCACTCTAGCATATTCGAAGAATGTCGAAGTATACCCTCGACAGTCTACACCCATCATTCGATGATTCAGGAACTTATTTGCCATTTGTTCTTTTTCATATTCAGGACATAATTTTCTTTCTATTAACTGCTTAAATTCCTCCCAACTCATGGCATAGGCCACATTTCTTCCTTTGGCTTGAAGTACAGTATTCCACCATTCTAGCGCCCCTTCTTTAAAAAGATTTGACGCATACATGACCTGGTCTTCTTCAGCACATTTACTTATCATAATTACTGCTTCGGTTTTCTCTAACCAACTCAGTGCTGCAGTTGCCCCTTCATTACCTGCAAACTCAGCTGGTTTACAGGCAAGAAATTCTTTATAAGTGCAACCAGGCGTTGCAGCTTTCATTTTCTTAGGGAGCGGGGCCTGCCGTGGATCATTAGCGTTGTTAGTATGATTACCGCCTCCGTTTACGCTATAACTAAAGTTATCTTCTTGGGTACGTTTACTAGGAATGATTTGTTGAGGTTCAACAGGTTTCTGGGCAGCAGCAAGGATTGCTGGAATTGCAGTGGCTATTCCCTGAGCAACGATATTCTCGATATCTTGCCTATTCAGAAATTGATCTTCCTGGTGTTGCTCAGATTGGTTAACTTCGTTAACTGGTTCATTATTAGCGTTTTCCATCTGATAATTAATATATATAATTTATTAGTATAGAGTAAATAACAATTATACAAAATAATCATGCAAATTTCACAACACACATATAGTCAAAATTATCGATTTCTCGATTCCCATTTTATATATATTATTATGCGTCATTACACACCGTTATCTTACAAAGGTTTTATTTGTAGGTTATTTTACAGACTTTATTTTATTACTATTATACAATCACAACTTCACCATCATCCTATTCCTGGGTACTTTAGTAGCGCCGTTCCCTTTCGTCGTATTTCCAGGAGATTTGCTCTCCTACCTCCCGAATCCTATTTCCTGCACCTATCAGTTCCTCGCCAAAATGGCGGAGTTCAGCTAAGTTTTCATTGCTCATTGGTGGGTTTGGTATAGGTTCTGGGTCAAACTGAGGGAAAAAGGTATAAGGGTTGTTTAGGAGGATTTGAAACTGCCAGTCATTGGTCCACCACTCGTCCATTTCTCTTAGAGGTTGGGTGTGGATCAGAGGATCTGGAATGGCTGGTTCCAAATTTATTGGAAGTTGTGTTTCGGCAGGATAAGGGTAAAGATTGGTATTGATAGGGCTAATGATATCACAACCTGCCAGTATGTGATCCAATTCCTCCTGTAATGGTAACTCCTCGATTTGCTTAGAACTTTCCCCAATTTCCATTTCTACTTTCCTGGAATCTTCCCCGATTGCAATTCCTTTTCCTTTATCTATGGTATTCTCTATTTTGGGAATTCTCCTAGTTGCTGGTTTCCTTCTACGTACACGTCTCCATCCTACAAATCTTCTCCTTTTCTTAGGTTTTGGTTTCTCCAGAGGTGGAGCGTTGAATTCCATAGGTTCTTCCGCATCGGGTATGTAACCAGTAAAGTCTTTGGAAACTTCTATTTTCACCGGATACAGATTGAGATTATGAAGAGCTTCAGATAACTCATTCATGCTGTTTAGCATATATGCAAAAATACTAAGTTAAAAATTTTATAACAAATTTTCACAGATAACCTTCAAGTATTATTGCATACCGTGTGACTAATTTAATACAAAGGACAACTAAAAATTAAAACATACTAGGGTTTATTGTAAACTTTATTTATTTACTGGGTAGAGTTTCTGTCTTTTAGGTAATAAGGGTGCTAGAACTGGGTCAGGATATTTTAAAGATTTGTATTTACTGCTACAATGGCTAGCATATAGAGATCTGCCCATTTTTCATCTAACTTGTCTTCCCATGGTGGGTTACTGCCTAAATTCGGGGTTTCTTGATTAACTCTCCTTTCTTTTGGTTGTGATTTCTTTATTTTCTCCTGACTTTTCCTAATAATCAAACTTCTTTTATTAGGAGAAAGTGGCTCCTCATATTGTGCCTTTCGAACAAATATTCATTCCTCAGTATCTACTGAGTATCTTGAGGAATTTGATTGGGATGAACTTCCCTTTTCTTTTGGTGAAGTATCTAATTTATGGTAGATATCCGAAAGTCTTTGCTTACCCATACTGTAAACAAATATTCAAATAATAAAACACATAATCACAAAAATGATAATCTGGAAAATTAAGTATTTAAAATACTTAATAGGCTTAAATTAGTGGCTCTGATACCACCTTTTTCTGTCACGGCCCCCGGCCTGGTTTGACCCGGTTCAGGAGCCGCGGGACAGAAATCCCGTGGTATTTATTTAATTTGAGTTGACAGCGGAAGATTTTAGCAGGATGTTTTCAAAACTGCAAATTCCTGATTATTTTATTTCATAATTAGGGATAAAACCCCGGTAGTTTACAATATGGTGATTTCACTGGGAAATCTTTATTTTACAAAACATGTTTCTTTATTTATATTGAGCCACTTCATTTAAGCTTGTAGTGCTTCGCGGCACTTTTCCTGGATCATAACAGATCACCTGAAACATGTTTGAAAAAGGTTTTGTCAGCAGGGAAATACTGGTGAATCATTCTTTTTACTAAAAATGACGTGTTGTCATAATTTACAGTATTAAGAGCGATTACAATGTTTCCATATATCAACCAACTACCCACGATATTTATCACTCGACCACCTATTGGCTATCTCGTTGTCCAATGGTGTCTGTGATTATGGTCATATCACCCCTTGGCTAACTCGTTGTCCAATGGTGACGGTTATCAAGTAATGTATACAAAACCCCACATACCGGCTGTAATTTGGAGATTACAAAGACTTAATCCCTGTAATTATAACTTTGAAATAAATAGGGTTTTGGAAAGCAATTTGATTAAAAAGAAAATGACTCACATTGCAGATTTATTCGAGCAGAGTTTAGCCTACTGATAAGCCTGTTAACCTAATTTAACAATAATGCACACGAAACTAGGTTAGTAACCAATACAGCATTTACGATAACTCACGAGATTAAAACCCTCACAACGAATGTCAAAGTGCGATACTTAAACATCCATCGAATTTACGACGAATGACAAAGCATAACCCTAATGTGGGCAGCACTTAAACATCCATTGGATAGTTTAATCGATCGGACATTGAATCATAGCAGCGATCGAGTTATTACCCTGCAGCGATTCGTGATTTGTGTGTGTTTTGTAGTAATCAGGTAATATCTCAACGTACGTATTGAATTTTTACGTCGAACTGAAGCCAGAAATCAAGTCCCACGCCCCTATATTTATACCTGAAAAACCGCCCCCTCGCGTGGCGCGAGGGGCTGTCGCATGGCGCGAGGGGTGCTCCCCTACCATAGGGTAGCCCCGTGTCCCAGTAGGCTTGCTGAGTTGGTCGTTCGTTCAATTTCAATTTACACGTAAAACTGTGTTGATATTATCAACTAGGGTTTACCCCCCCTGAGTTTTAGGGGCCCTGATCCTGATTCCGATTGTTCTGGAAATTTTAGGGTTTATGCAGGATCACTTAGGGGTCTTAATTAGGGTTTCCTATTGGATCAAATATAATAATAAATAATACTTTTGGTGAGAGTTGTTACAAAAAGTCGATACAAACCATAGTATTTTTGTATACAAACATGAACTAAATACTTCAAATTTTTGCAAAATATATTTAAACAAAGATAGTTCTAATAATTGGGCTTTGGCCCATATATTCCGCATGAACGCGGCGCGGAAGATACAGGCAAACTCTCAAGACGGCATCATTCCTACATCCTTAGCCCTTGACTTCCAAAAACCATGCAACGTCTTTCATTTCCCTAAAATACATGTTAAGTAAAACGTCAACATAATGTTGGTGAGTTCACAGATTTTGCTTGACACAAATGAATCTTTAAAACATTTGAGAAACTTTGCATAAAACCGGTATGCATAGTGTCAATGAAATTCGTTGACCAATTAATGTTTTACAAAGACATGAACATACCTGTCGACATAAGCAAGTAACTGTTGATGCATTATTTTGGTGTCTGTAACTTGTCTTATTTAACGATGTAATTTATACGGTCTTTTATATTATCGAGTCTGTAATTCGCCGTCGACCAAGTCGGATATCCTCCTATCCTACTTGTGTCCGACAACGTTTGTCTCGTCCGTTATGTAAAGTTTAATGACAATGCATGTTGCATGTGATCTGTTATGTTTGTTTGTGTGTTTGTTTGTTGTTGCTGTAAACTGTCTGTTTGCAGCAAACACTTCAACAATTGCAGCCCTCAATGAAACTCTAAGGTTTCATCGAGCACTACATGACGAAACCCTCAAATGGTCAAAACTCAATGTTTCGTCGTAATGGATGACAAAACTCCTAGAGTTCCGTCGTCCAGGACGTTTTGTCAGGCCCAAGTCAGGTTTCGTCGGGCCCAATCCAGGTTTCGTCGAAGTTGGGCCTGGGCTGCTATATAAACACTTTATGGTTTCACTTTGAAACTATGAGAGCATAACCTTACTGAAAGTCTACTGTCAAACTGTGTGTGTATATGTTTGATCATTGTTCTCATCCTGTTAATCAATTGGCTCTGATACCACTTGTAGGTCCCGATTTCTGAGGATCGATAACGAAACCAAATCACTTGTTTATCACAAACACGGTCACGAGTGCGGAATCCCCGTGACTATGCCAAACCAAACATAGATACCTTTTAGCATTTTAGGGGGAGTAAATTCAAGAAAATACAAAAACATTTGAAAAATCAAAAATCCAAAAATATGTCTTTACTTTCTGTCTTTAAGTTGAAAAATTCAAAAATTCAAAAAAAATTAGAAAACCAAAAATGAGTTTCTTGGATTAAGGAAGATGATGATATTCACTGGTGTGGTCGGTCAACATGTTCAAAATGTAAAACAAAAAAAATTTGAGAAATGATAAGTATCTCTACTAACGATGTATCGGTAGGCTCACAATCAGACTAAAATGTGCAGAATGATACAAACCTAACAGACTTCAAGTCAGGTGGGAACCATTCATTGGCATATGGTCTTGGTACCGAAATTTCGTTTGATTGATTGCCGAGGTTCTGAGATATTCGGTTTTTATGCTGCTTATCATCTGGGTATCATGGTTGTATCTTTTACCGAAATATAACGGAGACGAAGTCTAGATCTTCCATGATACTATACATACATGTACATATTGCATTCGACCTCAATAAGTGATCAACAATCACATGTCCAAATCAAATAAGTGATAAAATATCACATTTATCCGGGAGTCAAGTTCGTCTCTATGCTGTACATTGTACTGACCTGTTCACGGACTTGCTCCTGTGCCCTCATGCATATGAAAATCAAGTTCCTCATCAATAAGTGATTCTATCACATAGGGCTTGTTTTCAATAAAAAATAAGTGAGTATCTCACATTCTTTTATACGGTCAAACAGATGATAAACGGTATACTCACCAGTTAGATGAACTCTCGTGCATACCTTGATACGGGAATGTGTCGTGAGTGGATGAACATCGACTTGTAAGTATAATCCTTACCATTAATCGTATCTCCTTATTATGATTACATCTGATCAGATTGAGCTTATGTGGACAACTATACCGATAATCGAGGTAGTATACTTATCCAGAGCTTTAAACAGAAATCAAAATCATGTTGACTAAGACCGTTAGCTGGTATGATTCCTTATCCTTGAAATTCGCAAAAAGATTGCTCTTGTACAGTTGTTTATTTCTTTTTATAGCTTTTCGATTAGTTTACCGTGCTTTAAATTCTGTTTTAGTGTACTTGTAAAGTTCATTTTTGAATTAGCCGAAGTTGTAACTTGGTGTTTTCTGCCGGAAGCCTGAAACATACTTCATAAAATGTCCTTGCATTCGTTAAACTCAATCAAAATGGAAATGTGTTCAAATAAACAAAAACTGTTAAAAAAGTGTGCAAACTTTCAAGTTTCCATGCCTTAGTGAATTTTTGACAAAAGTGTCGACGAAACTCCTTTTGGTCGACGAAACCCTTTTATGTCGACGAAACTCCATGGTCAAAGTCAACTTTTTCAAACCTTGGTCAAAATTGGTCAAAACTATTTGAGTTCACGATGAAACTCCACGTTTTGTCGAGGTCACGACGAAACCCCACTGGCCCTTTTAAGTTTCGTTATGGGCTAAATGTTCAAGCCCAACCTAAGGTTTCGTCGAAGCCCACATAAGGTTTCGTCGAAGATAGAGTTTTGCTGGGGTAAGTCAGTTTATAAAGGGGTCCCAGGTCTATTCAATTATCATTTTTTCAAACACTCAACACCCACTCTCTGTATCATCCTCTCCAACACTCCTCATCCATACCCCTTCTCACCAACTTCAAAATCTTTCTGATTCTTTATACTTTTTCAAAATATCAAGGTATACAAAAGGATTCTCTACATGTTTCGGACCTTAGGAACCACTCAACACCCACTCTCTGTATCATCCTCTCCAACACTCCTCATCCATACCCCTTCTCACCAACTTCAAAATCTTTCTGATTCTTTATACTTTTTCAAAATATCAAGGTATACAAAAGGATTCTCTACATGTTTCGGACCTTAGGAACCATGTGATCTTCTCCGATTGTTCGACAAACCCTCGAAATACACTGTCTATTCGATTTCTTCATGATATTGACTTGTGTTTATTCTGGTTTCTTATAAAAACTGTTAGAACTAGGGTTTGTTTTGATATTATACATTGATTTGATTTTGATTCGGGTTGGGTTTTTGTTTAAGCAAAAACAGGGGATGATGGTTGTTGATTATTAAACCGTTTTGAGTGGGTTTCGGGTCAAAATTTGTGTCGGTTTTACATTCTATGATGTGTTGATTTGTTTGGGTGTTTACAAGGTGTCAAAATGTTGGTTTGATTGTGAATTGATCATCATTTAAACAACAGACGGCGAAACCCCTTTGATTTGAAAAACCTCCAAATCGACGAAACCTAAGTTTCTTCATGCTGTACACGACGAAACTCCACTATGACGAAACCTTCGATGAAACTCCTCTGGTCAACGGTCAACGCTGACTTTGTTTGACCAAGTAGGTTTCATCGTAAGTGTCGCAACCCCCGATCCCTGATCCCCGGGAACGGGCGGACGCGAACTCGGAATTTCGGTGGTATCAGCTTGTTAATTTGGCAGCGGAAATTACATCAGGACCGTTGTTAGGAAATATTTATCAGAGTAAAACCACCATATTTAATATTAATAATCACATGGGCAAAACCCAAGTTTCTTATTACAATACGTTTATAGGGATAAACCCTATTTTATTGAATTTAAAACATCGTCTTTTAGGTAACTTCTATAGCCACATTTTTCCCAAGCCTTCAGTGCTCTCCAGCTGGCATTTTACTAATTGGCTGTCACATTGTGTTACCTGAAACGCGTTTTAAAAACATTTGTCAGTGGGAAATACTGGTTAGTGAATCCCAGTTTAATCAAGAAACATTTTATCAATTAAAACAGTATTGAGAGCGATCACATTGTTTATTTATACACAATTACTCCTTTTAGTACTGTCAAACCTGACTTGTGGGTCATATTACACATTGGCTAACTCATTGTCCAATGGTAACGTATTGTCATCCCGACTTACTACTCACAGTGTAGTAAATTTTGTATACAAAACCCCAACATACCGGTAGTAATTGAAGAACTACAAAGACTCAATCACCGCTTAATCACATTGTAAAACAATTAAGGTTTTGTAAAATATTACCAAAAAGTTTAACAAAAAGAGGATAAACTCACATTGCTATCTTAGAATTCGCGTAAGGGTTTCCTGGATATAATCTATAATTTATACAAATGTACATTGGTTAGTATCATAACCCTTTAAAAATATTAATGATACCCTCCCCGAGACGGCATTCCAATAACTACGTCGGGCAGAACCACGACAGTTGTTAAGGAACCCTAAATCAACCGGGCAGCGTATCTATTACGAAACTGGGGTTATAATACTTACAACGGAGCAGAACCTCGCTAATTAGGGGGTATTATACTCGAATATTATGTCTACTGTGAGAGATTTTCGTTTAGAAAGAAAGTAGTGAGCGACTGAAATTGAAATCCGATGAAATCTATTTATAGTGCTGAAATCTGGTCTCCACACGGCCAGCGTAGATGTACGCAAGGGCTTACGCGGCCCGCGTCAACCCTGGTCAACAGGGTAGCTTGTCCCGGTCATGATCTAGCCCGGCCACGATGATGACACGTGTCATCACCGGGCTGCACCACAACTTTGAGCTCAAGCGACCCACGTTAACTTAAACGGGGTCTTACGCGGCCTGTCTGGACTTAAGAAACCAAAAGAAATCAGGTATCCTCCTCAATACCGCCCGCGTAAAGGGTTGGGGTGGGTCTACGCGGCCCGCCTTGTCACGGCCCTTAGCCCCGGTTGGACCCGGTCCAGAGCCGCGAGGCAGGAAATCCCGTGGTATTTAATTTAGCGACAGCGGAAGACTTTTTAAACAGGATCAATTATTAATAAAACTGCTCGTTTATATATATATAACATAGGGATAATTCCCATAATTTACAAACACTTGATTTCACTGGGAAATCCTTTATTTCTTTAAAACATGTTTCTTTATTTATTTACATTGAGCCACTTTCTAAGCTTGTAGTGCTACTCGGCACTTTTCCTTTGCTCACAACAGATCACCTGAAACATGTTTGAAAAAGGTTTTGTCAGCGGGAAATACTGAGTGAATCATTCTATTTAGTAAAACATCCTGTTTATTATAATGTACAGTATTAAGAGCGATTACAATTGCCTCATCTTTTAAATTAACTGATCCAGTTGTCACTTTACCGGACTGTGACTGTGGACATATCACTTGTAGGGTCCTTTCACCCCAAGTGATAAATAATTAGTAGCTATGTGCACATCCCCCCACATACTGGCAGTAATTTCAGATAACAAAGACTTAATCCCTGTAACTATAACTTTGAAATAAACTTGCTTTTGAAAGTAATTTGATAAAAAGAGAATGACTCACATTGTAGATTTAACGAGCAGAATATAAGCCTACTGATTAGCCTTGATTAACCTAATTTAATTAACAATGCACACACAATCAGTTAGTAACTAATACAACAGTTACAACAATTCACGAGATTAAACCTTCACAACGAGTTATTAGTGCAATACTTAATAATTCAATGGATTCACAACGAATGACAGAGTATAGTCCGAATTCGAGCAGTACTCAAACATTCAAGTCGAAATCACAATGAATTAATAAAGTATAATCTCAATTTGAGCGGCACTTAAACAATCGTTGGATAGTTATAATCGATCGGACATTGAATCGTAATAGCGATCGAGTTATTACCCTGATTGTGGCGTTGATTAGTGCACTGTGTGTGTTAATTGTAGTATATAGAACGTAAATTCGATTTCTGGAACGAATTCCTTCGTCGATCATATGCCAAATTTCAAGTCCCAATGTCTGCTATTTATAGCCAAATTTTGAGATGCCCTGCGCATCGTAGGCCAAACATCCCTTACGCATCGTATGCGTTTTAAACTGGCTGCGCATCGTAGGCAACAAACCCCTACGATGCGTATGGGTTGAAAAATAGGGTTATAGACTAGCCACGTCTGGGACTAACTATGCTGAATCAACACTTTCGAATTTTATGAATTTTACAACGAGTTTTAAAGGATAATTATCAACTAGGGTTTACCCCCTTTGAGTTTTAGGGGCCCTAATCCTGATTCTGAAAATTATGAAAATTTCAGGGTTTGTTCAGAATCACTTGGGTTTCTCAATTAGGGTTTCCTATTGATCAAATGAAAATAATAACTAGGACTTTTGATGAGAGTTGTTACATTCTTCCCACCTTAATAAAATCTCGTCCTCGAGATTTACTGGAATAAATGAGGATACTTTTTCTTCATTTCTGATTCCAGCTCCCAAGTGTATTCAGCTCCTCTTTTTGAATCCCATCTAACTTTGACTAAAACTAGTCTTTTGTGTTTGAGAAACTTGATCTTTCGATCCTCCATTTGAAGAGGTTTCTCCACAAATTTCAGCTTTTCGTTTACCTCTATTTCTTGAAGAGGTACTACCAAAGATTCATCTGATAAACATTTCTTGAGATTGGATACATGAAATACATCATGTACTCCAGCAAATTCTTCTGGTAGTTGTAAACGATAAGCAACTAATCCTATACGTTGGATCACTGAAAATGGTCCTACGTACCTTGGACTTAGCTTTCCTTTCTTACCGAATCGAACAACTCCTTTCCAAGGAGAAACTTTCAAGAGTACTTTATCTCCAACCTGAAATTCTATCGGCTTGCGGCGATTATCTGCATAACTCTTCTGGCGATCTCGAGCTGTCTTCAACCTTTCCTTGATTTGAGTAATCTTGTCGGTTGTCTCTTGCACTATTTCAGGCCCTGACAATTGACTTTCTCCTATTTCTGCCCAACATACTGGAGTTCTACACTTTCTTCCATAAAGTGCCTCAAATGGAGCAGTTTCAATACTTGAATGATAACTATTGTTATAGGAGAATTCAATTAATGGTAAATGATCATCCCAGCATCCACCAAAATCAATTACACATGCTCGGAGCATGTCTTCCAGTGTTTGTATTGTCCTTTCACTTTGTCCGTCTGTTTGAGGATGATATGCAGTGCTTAAATTTAGTTGAGTTCCCATTGCTTGCTGGAAACTTTTCCAGAAATGAGAAGTGAAACGACTATCTCTATCTGAAACAATGGAGAGTGGGACTCCATGTAAAGATACTACTTCGTCTACGTACAACTTGGCTAACCTTTCCATACTAAAGGTTTCCTTCATTGGTAGAAAATGAGCTGATTTGGTTAATCGATCCACAATTACCCAAATCGCATCATTACCTTTTCTTGTTTTGGGTAACTTAGTAACAAAATCCATTGTTATGAGTTCCCATTTCCATACAGGCATTTCCAATTGTTGTAGTAATCCTGAGGGTTTCTGGTGTTCTGCCTTAACTTGTGAACAAGTAAGACATTTAGATACATATTTTGCGATATCTTTCTTCATTCCTATCCACCAGAAATTCTTTCTTAAATCTTGGTACATCTTATTGTTTCCAGGATGCATAGTATACCTAGATTTATGAGCTTCTTCTAAAATCTTATTTCTTAACTCTCCTTGTTTAGGTACCCAAATTCTTTTCTTGTGGAATCTCCAAATTCCATCATTTCCTTGCTCTAGTTCTTTTATATAACCTTTCATTCTTTCAGCATCGTCCTTGATTGCTGTTTCTTGAATGTTCTTTAATTGTTCTATTAAATCTACTTGTAGATTTAATCTAAGAGCACGGACTCGCTTTTGTTTTTCATGATACTTACGACTTAAGGCATCTGCAACTACGTTTGCCTTCCCTTCGTGATATTGAATATCACAGTCGTAATCACTTAGAATTTCCATCCATCTTCTTTGCCTCATATTTAATTCTTTCTGTCCAAATATATACCTCAAACTTTTATGATCTGTATAGACAGTAAACTTACCTCCGTACAGATAATGTCTCCAAATTTTCAAGGCAAAAATTATGGCTCCTAATTCTAAGTCATGAGTTGTATAATTTTCCTCATGCTTTTTCAACTGCCGGGAAGCATACGCAATTACCTTCTTGCGTTGCATCAATACACATCTGTATCCTAATTTTGAAGCATCACAGTATACTTCAAAATCTTCTATTCCTTCGGGCAATGCTAAAATTGGAGCATTCGTCAATCGTTGCTTCAAAATCTTAAAAGCTTCTTCTTGCCTATGTCCCCATTCAAACTTAGTGGCTTTACAGGTTAACTTAGTCAAAGGTACAGCTATCTTAGAAAAATCCTTAATAAATCTTCTGTAATATCCAGCTAAGCCTAGAAAACTTCTAATTTCCATAGCTGTTTGTGGGACCTTCCATTTGGTAATTGCTTCTATTTTAGCAGGATCTACATGAATTCCTTCATGATTCACCATATGACCTAAAAATTGCACTTCCTTTAACCAAAATTCACACTTTGAGAATTTTGCATAAAGTTTTTCCTTTCTTAACAAAGTTAAGAGTGCATGCAAATGTTGGCAATGTTCTTCTTGACTTTTGGAGTAAATTAGGATATCGTCGATGAATACGATAACAAATTTATCCAAATATGGTTTACAGATCCGATTCATCATGTCCATAAATGCTGCTGGGGCATTTGTTAATCCAAAGGGCATGACTGTAAACTCATAATGGCCATACCTAGTTCTGAAAGCAGTTTTAGGTATGTCTTCTTCTTCTACTTTTAACTGGTGATATCCGGATCTTAAATCTATCTTAGAAAAATACCTAGCACCTTGAAGTTGATCAAAAAGATCATCAATCCTAGGTAATGGGTATCGATTCTTAATTGTAACTTTATTTAGTTCCCTATAATCGATACACATTCTCATAGATCCATCTTTCTTTTTCACAAACAACACTGGTGCTCCCCAAGGGGAGAAACTAGGTTGTATAAATCCTTTGCTTAATAATTCATCTAACTGCTTTTTCAATTCTAGCATTTCGGTAGGTGCTAATCGATAAGGTGCCTTAGCTATGGGTGTAGTACCTGGAATTAAATGAATTCTAAACTCTACTTCCCTATCTGGTGGTAACCCAGGTAACTCTTCTGGAAAGATGTCTGGGTATTCTGAAACTATAGGGATGTCTGAAAGTTCCTTACTTTTAGTGTTAATGATTACTGAAATCATATACACCATTCCTTGCTTTCGTTCATAACTAGCAACTTTCATTACTGATATGAACTTTAGTGGTTTTCGTGGTTTATCTCCGATAATTACAATTACCTCTCCTGTGGGAGTACGGATTTCTACGGCATTCTTGTCACAAAGGATTCGAGCATGGTTGGCTATTAACCAATCCATTCCTAACACGACATCGAATCCGGCTAAATTCATAGGTAACAGGTTTGCAGAAAACTTATGACCTAACAATTCTATCTTACCTTCTTGCAAAACCTTATCTATGTTAACAGAATTTCCGTCTGCCGTTTCGACTGTAAAAATTTTCCTAAGGGTGGTTAAAGGTAAATTAAGAGCTTGGCAAAATGAAGTATTGATAAAACTTTGGTTTGCACCAGAGTCAAATAATACTTTTGCATAAACGTCGTGGACCAAGAACGTACCGGCTATGACATCAGGAATGAGTTCAGCTTCTTGAGTAGTTAGCTGAAATGCTCGGGCATTCTTCTTTGTTGTTCCATCAGCTGGTTTGCCTTTATTGTCAGTGGTTTTTGTCAACTTAGGACATTCGGTTCGAAAATGACCTATTTCGCCATAGTTGTAGCAGATTAGGGATTTCTTCCTGCAATTCTCCTCTTGATGTCCTGGAATTTTGCAAAAATTGCAATATCCCTTGCATCTTCCAAAATGCTTCTTTTTGCAATTTCTACAATACGGAGGAACTGAGGATTGCCCGGTTCCTCTTTTCTTGAATCGATTATTATTATTACCCACACGAAATCCTTGGGTAATCTTTTGCGCCAATTCCTTCTTTCTGTCTTCTTCTCTTGTTCGTACTAGTTCATCAGTTAGGGTATTAGCTAATTCTACAGCATCGTCAATAGTGCGAGGTCTCGCAGCTTTAACAATATTGCGGATTTCACTAATTAATCCCCATATATATCGAGAAATGAGTACCGGTTCTGGCGAAGCCAGTGTAGGTACCACTCGTGCATATTCAAAGAATGTCGAAGTATAACCGCGACACTCTACTCCTATCATACGATGATTTAGGAACTTATTTGCCATTTGTTCCTTTTCATATTCAGGACAGTATTTCCTTTCTACAAGATTCTTGAATTCTTCCCAGTTCATGGCATAAGCCATCCTTCTTCCTTTAGCTTGTAGCACCGTATTCCACCACTCTAATGCTCCTTCTTTGAACAAATTTGATGCATACATCACCTGATCTTCTTCTGAACACTTACTTATTGCAATTACTGCTTCGGTTTTCTCTAACCAACGCAATACTGCAGTTGCTCCTTCATTACCTGCAAATTCAGCAGGTTTGCAAGCAAGAAATTCTTTGAAAGTGCAACCAGGTGTTGCGGCTTTCATTTTCTTAGGAGGTGGAGCCTGTCGTAGATTATTGCTGCCTCCATTTACACTATGACTAAAATTATCTTCCTGAGTACGTTTACTAGGAATGATTTGTTGCGGTTCTACTGGATTTTTAACAGCAGCAACGAATGCTGGAATAGCATTGGCTATCCCTTGTGCAACAATATTTTCTATATCCTGTCTAGTCATATACTGGTTTTCCTGATTTTGTTCAGATTGATTCCCTTCATTAACTGGTTCATTATTAGCATTTTCCATCTGATAATTATTAAAATATATTTATTAGTATCGAGTGAGGAATAAAACAATTTCACAGAAGCACATAAAATTCTGGTAACACAGATATATATCAAAATTGTCGATATTTCGACTTCTATTTTACTTTATATATGTTAGATAGGCATCCATACACACCGTTTATCTTACACTGTTTTATTTCCCATTTTACAGAGTTATATATTTAATTATTATTATTAATATACATATATTCTTCCAACCCTACTATTCTTTGGTCACAGGCAGTTTAGTAACGACGTTCCCTTTCGTCGTACTTCCAGGTAATCCTTTCTCCCATATCCCTAATCCTATTTCCTGTATTTATCAGTTCTTCACCGTACTGACGGAGTTCGGCTAAGTTTTCGTAGTTCATTGGAGGATTGGGGATAGGATCTGGTTCCCACTGTGGAAGGAAAGAATAAGGACTGTTGACAATATTCTGGAATGGCCAGTCATTTGTCCACCATTCTTCCATTTGACCTAAAGGTAGAGTGTGGATCAGTGGATCTGGAATAGCTGGTTCCAGATTAACAGGAAGTTGGGTTTCTAGGGAAGGATATAGATTATTATGGATAGGACTAAAAACATCACAATTTGCCAGTAGACGGTCGATTTCGTCTTGGAATGTGATTTCCTCAGCTTGTCTAGAATTCTCTCCAATTTCTATTCCTTTTTGTTTATAATCTGTCCTAATCCCTATCTCTGCTGGATTTGAGCTTTCGCCGATTTCAATTCCTTTCCCTTTATCTATAGGGTTTTCTATTTTAGGGAGTTTCCTAGTAGCTGGCTTTCTTCTGCGTACTTTTCTCCATCCTGCATATCTTCTCTTCTTTTTAAGTTTTGCTTTTTCCAGCGGTGGAGCTTGGAATTCCACGGGTTCCTCTATGTCAGCAATATAACCAGTAAAGTCATGGGAGACTTCAATTGGTACTGGGTAGAGGTTGAGATTCTGAAATGCTTCCGATATCTCAGTCATGCTGGACAACATATATGCAAAATGCACAAAATGCTAAGTTAAAACTTTGGAACAAAGTTTAACAAATAAACATTAAGTTTATTGCATATGGATTTGTACAAAAGATTACAGGGAAATGAACACACTATTATTTATTTATTTACTGGATATTATTTTTCTACTAGACCAGATTTTTAAAATTTAGAGATTAGCATTCTCTGCTACGGTAGCTAGCATATAAAGGTTTGCCCATTTTTCATCTAAGGTATCTTCCCAAGGTGACTTATTGCCTAATTCCTGGATTTCTGGATTAAACCTCACTTTCTTGGCTTGGGTTTTCTTTGTTTTCTCTTGTCCCTTTTTAAGAATCAAATTTCTTTTATCTTGGGTGAGAGGGTTTTCATAATTTGCTTTACGGACAAAAATCCCTTCATCTAGATCTGCTGGGTGTTTGGAGGAAGAGGTTCCTTTTCTTGTGGGTGCAGTATCTAATTTATGGTAGATAGCAGAAATCTTGTGTTTACCCATACTGTAACTCAACAATTAATCAGTTAATAAAACATATTTTCACAGAATAGCAATTAAATTTCCTAATTATTCTAATAGGCTAAAATCAATAGTAAGCTTAAATCAGTGGCTCTGATACCACCTTTTCCTGTCACGGCCCTTAGCCCCGGTTTGACCCGGTCCAGAGCCGCGAGGCAGGAAATCCCGTGGTATTTAATTTAGCGACAGCGGAAGACTTTTTAAACAGGATCAATTATTAATAAAACTGCTCGTTTATATATATATAATATAGGGATAATTCCCATAATTTACAAACACTTGATTTCACTGGGAAATCCTTTATTTCTTTAAAACATGTGTCTTTATTTATTTACATTGAGCCACTTTCTAAGCTTGTAGTGCTACTCGGCACTTTTCCTTTGCTCACAACAGATCACCTGAAACATGTTTGAAAAAGGTTTTGTCAGCGGGAAATACTGAGTGAATCATTCTATTTAGTAAAACATCCTGTTTATTATAATGTACAGTATTAAGAGCGATTACAATTGCCTCATCTTTTAAATTAACTGATCCAGTTGTCACTTTACCGGACTGTGACTGTGGACATATCACTTGTAGGGTCCTTTCACCCCAAGTGATAAATAATTAGTAGCTATGTGCACATCCCCCCACATACTGGCAGTAATTTCAGATAATAAAGACTTAATCCCTGTAACTATAACTTTGAAATAAACTTGCTTTTGAAAGTAATTTGATAAAAAGAGAATGACTCACATTGTAGATTTAACGAGCAGAATATAAGCCTACTGATTAGCCTTGATTAACCTAATTTAATTAACAATGCACACACAATCAGTTAGTAACTAATACAACAGTTACAACAATTCACGAGATTAAACCTTCACAACGAGTTATTAGTGCAATACTTAATAATTCAATGGATTCACAACGAATGACAGAGTATAGTCCGAATTCGAGCAGTACTCAAACATTCAAGTCGAAATCACAATGAATTAATAAAGTATAATCTCAATTTGAGCGGCACTTAAACAATCGTTGGATAGTTATAATCGATCGGACATTGAATCGTAATAGCGATCGAGTTATTACCCTGATTGTGGCGTTGATTAGTGCACTGTGTGTGTTAATTGTAGTATATAGAACGTAAATTCGATTTCTGGAACGAATTCCTTCGTCGATCATATGCCAAATTTCAAGTCCCAATGTCTGCTATTTATAGCCAAATTTTGAGATGCCCTGCGCATCGTAGGCCAAACATCCCCTACGCATCGTATGCGTTTTAAACTGGCTGCGCATCGTAGGCAACAAACCCCTACGATGCGTATGGGTTGAAAAATAGGGTTATAGACTAGCCACGTCTGGGACTAGCTATGCTGAATCAACACTTTCGAATTTTATGAATTTTACAACGAGTTTTAAAGGATAATTATCAACTAGGGTTTACCCCCTTTGAGTTTTAGGGGCCCTAATCCTGATTCTGAAAATTATGAAAATTTCAGGGTTTGTTCAGAATCACTTGGGTTTCTCAATTAGGGTTTCCTATTGATCAAATGAAAATAATAACTAGGACTTTTGATGAGAGTTGTTACACGCCTCAACTTAACATTTTCAGATTTTTAATTATTTTAATTACTATAACGTATTTCGGGCTCGGTTTTCACATACGGTTTGTATTTTAAGACATATTAGGACATTTTTAAAATATAATAAGGTGTCGGAAATATTATAAGGGTGTCGGTTTTACTGAGGTTTATTTCATCCTCCCCACCTTGTTTTAGAGCTCGTCCTCGAGATCTACTGGAATAAGTGCGGATATTTTCTTTGCATTTCAGATTCGAGTTCCCATGTGTACTCAGGTCCTCTTTTGGAGTCCCACTTCACTTTAACCAGAACTTGTCTCTTGTGCTTGAGATTCTTGACTTTCCTGTCTTCAATTTGTAGTGGCCTTTCTACAAACTTGAGTCGTTCATTTACCTCTATATCCTTAAGAGGTACTATCAGTGATTCATCAGCTAAACACTTTTTGAGATTAGATACATGAAACACATCATGTATTCCTGCCATTTCCTCTGGCAGTTGTAGCTGATAGGCTACAGGTCCTATTCTCCTAATAATCTCAAAAGGTCCAATATACCTGGGACTTAGCTTTCCTCTTTTGATGAATCTTACTACTCCTTTCCAAGGAGAGACTTTTAACAATACTTTATCTCCCACTTGAAATTCCAATGGTTTGCGTCGGTTATCAGCATAACTTTTCTGTTGGTCACGTGCTGTTTTCAGTCGTTCTTTGACTTGAATAATCTTGTCAGTTGTTTCTTGCACTATCTCAGGTCCAGATAGTTGCTTTTCCCCAATTTCTACCCAACAGATTGGGGTTCGGCATTTTCGTCCATAAAGTGCTTCGAATGGTGCAGCATTGATACTTGTGTGATAACTATTGTTATAAGAAAATTCTATTAAAGGTAAGTGATCATCCCAATTACCTCCGAAATCAATTACACAAGCTCTAAGCATGTCCTCCATTGTCTGAATTGTCCTTTCACTTTGTCCATCTGTTTGAGGGTGATAAGCCGTACTCAAATTTAACTTGGTTCCCATTGCCTTTTGGAAACTTGACCAAAAATGAGAGGTAAATCGGCTATCCCTATCAGAAATAATTGATAAAGGAATTCCATGTAAAGAAACAATTTCATTTACATATAATTTGGCTAACTGTTCCATACTGAAAGTTTCCTTCATTGGTAAGAAATGAGCTGACTTGGTTAGTCTATCTACAATTTCCCAGATTGTATCATTTCCTTTCTTTGTTTTGGGTAATTTAGTAAGAAAATCCATTGTTATCAATTCCCATTTCCACACTGGCATTTCTAATTGTTGTAACAAACCTGAGGGTTTCTGGTGTTCAGCTTTAACTTGTGAACAGGTTAAACATTTAGAAACATAGGCTGCTATGTCCTTTTTCATTCCTATCCACCAGAAATTTTTCCTTAAATCCTGGTACATCTTATCACTTCCTGGATGCATCGTATATTTAGATTTATGGGCTTCTTCTAATATATGATAACGTAGGTTTCCTAATTTAGGTATCCACATTCTCTTTTCATGGAATCTCCAAATTCCATCTGTTCCTTGTTCTAATTCTTTTAACATACCTTTTAATTTTTCAGCATCATCCTTGATTACTGATTCTTGTGCTTCTCTTATTTGATCTTTAAATCTACTTGTAGATTTAATTTAAGAGAACGTACCCTTTCATGATACTTTCGACTTAAAGCATCTGCTACTACGTTTGCTTTTCCTTCATGATACTGGATATCACAATCATAATCCCTAAGCATTTCCATCCAGCGTCTTTGTCTCATATTCAACTCCTTTTGCTTGAAAATATACCGTAAACTCTTATGATCAGTGAATATGGTAAACTTACTACCATAAAGGTAATTTCTCCAAATCTTAAGAGCAAAAATTATAGTTCCTAGTTCTAGATCATGGGTTGAATAATTCTCTTCATGATTCTTAAGTTGTCAAGATGCATAAGCTATAACCTTATGGCGTTGCATTAATACACATCCATAACCTAATTTGGAAGCGTCACAATAAACTACAAAATCTTCAGTTCCTTCTGGTAACGCTAATATGGGTGTATGGGTTAATCTTTGCTTAAGAATTCTAAATGCTTCTTCTTGTTTTAATCCCCATTCAAACTTAACAGATTTACAGATTAACTTAGTTAAAGGAATGG
>JARYGA010027442.1:0-32357 GCA_030545235.1 Helianthus tuberosus
GGTCAAACCTCATTCACATTTACATTTTTCCGCAAGTAAAAAATCTTGTTATTTCACTAAAAAACCTTGGTTTTCACACAAGTTATGCTTTACAATAATTAGTCTATGATGACGCATGAGGATTTGCAATCTGTTGCGTATCATATGAGACGAAAGCGAAATTAAATAAACAAGATAGAAATACTCTTCATGATAAAAATGATATACTATTTGTTAGGGATATAATTTCACAGCTTATGGATCACGGATCCTCAAGTGCAGCTTGGATCACGGATCCTCAGTTCAGTTTGATTTAAGGATCCTCAGAAGATGTTGCAAGACTAAGGATCCACGATCCTCATTATTATCCTAACACTAACAATTGTTTCCATCATTTTTGAACTTGTTTTTGTTTTGTTCAAAAATCAGACAACGGTAATGCAACCAAATCTTATTTTGTGAGGTGTGATGCTTGAATGGATGAACAAATGTATGAACACTTTGTAAATGAAATGAGCAATGGACACAAGGATTTATACGATGAAAAAGCCCTTGATCAATGTATGATCTCCGACACAAAAAAACCTCGGGTGATGGAAACTACCGATCACCAACTATATTAAACAAGTAAAGGTTACAATCGGGATGACAACAAGCTTGTTACAAGGATCACTAGTGTGCAAAAAGTATGAAATCGCCAATAAGTTGCAGAGAGCTCTCGAGTAGTGTGTGTTGCTAACTTGTTCTAACTATCAAGCTTGTTATCCCCTTATAAAAATGGAAATAATCTAACTAACAAACAATCCGCAGATCATGCTAACTTCCCACGACTTCCATAACGGTCATACAAGCTATGCACGTGCAGAATAACGGAGCATATTCCCCAAGAATCTTGGCAAGACCAAGTCCCATTCGAATAATCCTACAAAACAAGTTCAAATATAGTGGAAACAACCGTTAGTGTAAGGATAATAATGAGGATCCTGGATCCTTAAACCTGCAACTTCTTCTGAGGATCCTTAATTCAAACAGAACTGAGGATCCGTGATCCTGGCTGCACTTGAGGATCCGTGATCCATTTATTAGAAAATCCATCCCTAACAATTGCCCCCAAAATATGAGGAATTAATTGTAACTAGATGAGTCATATTTTCTATTCGATCCGGAACAACTTAGTTAGCGAAAAACTAGCCGTTGTAATTGTTTTGGTCAAAAATCAAGCAAGGATAATGCAACCAAATCTTTTGTTGTGAGGTGTGATACTTGAATCTATGAACAATTGTATGAACAACTAGCAAATCAAATAAAGAGGTGACACAAGGATTTATACGAGGAAAAAGCCCTTGATCAAGAGTTGATCTCCGACATAAAAAACCTCGGGTGATGGAAACTACCGATCACCAACTAAGATTAAATAAAAGGTTGATACAAATCGGGATGATAACAAGCTTGTTACAAGGATCACTAGTGTGCAAAAGTGTTAAAGTGTACTAAATCGCCAAGTAAACTGTCGAGAGGTGCTTGAGAGTGTGTGTTTTTGCTAAATTAGCTAAGTGTTCTAACTCAAGCTTGTTATCCCCTATTTAAAATTAGAAATAACTAATCTAACTAACTATCCGCTAATCATGCTAGCTTCCCACGATCTCCATAACATTCACAAGGGCGAAGCACGTGCGGAATATTGAGGGAATATGCTCCACGAATATCGGCAAGACCAAGTCCATCCACATACTCCTGCAAAACAAGCTTATGCATAATGAAGACAATCGTTAGTATAAGGATAATAACAAGGATCCTGAATCCTGATCCTGCAACACCTACTGAGGATCCTTAACTCAAACAAAATTTATGATCCTGGCAGTACTTGAGGATCCATGATCCTTAGGATTGGAAAATCCTCCCCTAATAATTGCCCCCAAAATATAAGGAGTAAAGTGTAAATTAGCGAGTTATATTTTTTGATCTTATCTGTAACTAACTAACGGATATATAGCCGTTACAATCTAACTAGCAATTGCAAATTATACGTCATTGAAGCGACGTCCCTGTAGAATCATCATTATATATAGGTTAGAGATAAGGACTAATGTGCATTTAAATTCGAGCAATACTCCCTTTAAATCCTCATTCGAAGATCAAGCAGGTACTTCTCTTTTTCTCCTTTCTCTCTTCACCTTATTACTCTGTTCTTCTTCGAAACCTTTGAATCACGATGAAGTTAAGATCATCCCCTGCCAAGGATCACCAGAAAGATAGTCCTTTGAAAAGCCAAGGGATCATCAAAGATTCTCCGAAGGAACGTTGCTGCTTTACTGATCCTGAGATTGACAGGATTCGTCATTGCTTTCCGGCGAACACTGTCTTTAAACCTTTCGACCCTACCGCCTTGAGTGACTTCGTTTCTGCAACTTGGGTTGCTTTTCCGGCCACCCCATTTCTGATAGGATACTCCTATCCTTTCCCTGCTTTTACCCAGTCTTTCTTCTCCCTTATCGGCATATCCTACGTCCAGGCCAAGCCAATGATGTGGAGGGTTTTATATACCCTTGAGACAATCATTGAGCAGGAGAATATAGAGTTGGGAATGTCAGAATTGGCCGAACTATATAACCTTGTGAGCCATGGTTCACACCGCTTCTTATTCAAACATAAGCCCGGCGAAGCACACCCAATCCTCAAGATCACCAAAAATGACACCAATTGGAAGAAGCGTTTTTTTTTCGTTAGGAGAGATTCCATCCCGGATGGGAAGGATCTACCAAGAGAGTGGGCCACCCACGGTAGGATAGAGGATCCTTATAGAAGGATCATAGGATATACCCTGTTTCTGCTGAGGATCACTAACCCCTTTTTGTATCTTTTGTACAGCTATATCTGTTTCTCATATTATTTCATCACCCGCAACCAAAGAGAGGATTGCTGCTTTCCGGAATCTTGATCCTGCAATAAGATCATTTCAAGCAAACACCAAGGATTCTCAAGAAGTATCCTCAGGCTCAGTCACAATGTCAAGTAAGTATCCGAGTTTGTATATAATTAAATGTTTAAATGTAAATAAAACAAGAATACTTATCTGTTGTTTTGTATTGGTAGGCGCTGGAAAATCCTCAAGGTCAGCCTCCCGCTTTAGTGTTAGTGATCTCAGCACTGTGGCTCCCCGGTCTGGGAAGAAGAAAACTGCTGCTAGCCCAAGTGCTCTAGTCCCCAAGCCTGTCACCTCCAAGGGGGGAAAGAAGAGGAAGGCCACTGAAGCTGATAATCTTGAAGGCATGCCCCTCATCCGTCACCAGTTTCAGGAATACTTTGCCGATGTAAGGATCACCAACTTTGCTTCATTATCCTTGTTAGGGGAGGATTTTCCAAAGATCAGTGATCCTCAATTACTGTCGGGCTTAGGGATCCTCAATTCTGTTTGAATTAGTGATCCTCAGAGAGTATTGTAGGATCAGGATCCAGGATCATCATAGTGATCCTTACACTAACGATTGTCTGCTTTGAATATGATGTTGTTTTGCAGGAGTACGTGCTTGGTCTTGGCGATATTCCAGGAGCATATTCCCTTTTTATTCCGCACGTGCTTGACTAATATGAACGTTATGGAGGTCGTGGAAGACTTGCACGAAATGCGGATAATTAGCTAGCTTAGATATTTTCCAAATTTATAAGGGGATAGCGAGCTAGATTAGAACACTTGGCTATTTTTGGCTAAACACACACACTCTTAACTGCTCTCAACAGGTCTCGACAGTTTGCTCGGCAATTACACACTTTTTTGCACATTACACTCTAGTGATCCTTGTAACAAGCTCGCTATCATCCAAAGTTGTAATACATTTTCTGTTTAATCTAAGTTGGTGATCGGTAGTTTCCATCACCCGAGGTTTTTTATGCCGGAGATCAATTCTTGATCAAGGGCTTTTTCCTCGTATAAATCATTGTGTCACTTGTTCATTACATTTCTGAGTGATCCTTCATATTGTTCATTGATTCAAGCATCACACGTCACAACAAAATATTTGGTTGCATTATCTTTGCTTGATTTTTGACCAAAACAGTTTGGCGCCCACCGTGGGGCAATTGGTGCTTCGTTCCTAAGAAGATTCATATTTTTGTGGTCATTTCGGTTCGTTACAACCAAGCAGATGGCTTCTTCAGCGAAGAATACTTCAAGTTCAATGCCGACAATCAATTCTTCACAAGGCGTTCCACCTTTGCCTCCACCACCTTCTGGATCCCAGAAGAATGCTGAAAATGCTGCGAAGAGACAAACCCCCATTTTTCCAAAACCACCAACTTCTTCTGTTTCCTCTAATCCTACTACTAATGATCTTTTTACTATGATTTTGCAGATGAGAGATCGCATGCAAGAGCAGGACAAAACCAATGAAAGGATCCTCCAGGAGATTGGTGATATAAAAAACAGAAGAAATCAGTGGATGATCACTTTCCTCTTATACCAAGGTCATTGAATTTTGACACTCTAGTTGTAACTACCCTACAATCGGCAGTTACGGGCATCCAGTATCAAAGTGGTCCATCAGAAGGCGTTATGGAACGACAACTATGAGTCAGGCATTTGGCTCTCACTTCCAGCCTCAAGGATCCTGTTCTCAGCCATCGGGATCCTCTTCTCAGCATCAGGGATCCTTCGTCGGCTCAGGAGGATATTTGGGGATGCACACGGTCCAAGGATCCTCCCAGGTCCAAGGATCCTCCTAGGTCCAAGGATCCTCTCAGGTCCAAGGATACTCTATGGTTCCAGGATCCTTTCAGGTTCAAGGATCCTCTCAGGTTCAAGGATCCAACATCTTTCAGGATCAAGGATTCTTAAGAAGTACGCAGCCTCTAAGTTCGGATGTTCATCAAGGAGATTTCATACCAATGCAGACCATTGCTTCCTCTGGTCCTTTAATCATACTAGAATCCCGTCAATATGGATTCACATCGGCAATTCCAAACTCGAATCCCATGGGAGGTAACACTTTCAATAATCCTTATAACTCTAACCATGGCTCTATGCAGGATACAGGTATCAATCAAGCTATGGCTAGGGAATTACAGAAGCTTAAGGATATGATATCCAGTGTTCCAGGAGTGGTCAAGCCCATTCCTGAGATCGCAGACGGTAGCCATAGGATATCTCGTTTTGCACCACCCTTATGTAATGCTGAGATACCCAAAAGATTCCAGATACTGTCCATGAAGCTGTATGATGGTTCAATGGATCTAGAGGAACATATAGCTCAATACAGGGAGAGGATGGAAATCAATCCAATTCCTGAGAGGTTAAAAGAAGCATGTCTATGCAAGGGTTTTCCAGAGATCAGTGATCCTTAATTACTGTCGTGCTTAGGGATCCTCAATTCTGTTTGAATTAGTGATCCTCAGAAAGTATTGTAGGATCAGGATCCTGGATCATCATAGTGATCCTTGCACTAACGATTGTCTGCTTTGAATATGATGTTGTTTTGCAGGAGTACGTGCTTGGACTTGGCCTTGGCGATATTCCTGGAGCATATTCCCTATTTATTCCGCACGTGCTTGACTAATATGGACGTTATGGAGGTCGTGGAAGACTGGCACGAAATGCGGATAGTTAGTTAGCTTAGATATTTTCCAAATTTAAAAGGGGATAGCGAGCTAGATTAGAACACTTGGCTATTTTTGGCTAAACACACACACTCGTAACTGCTCTCGTTAGCTCTTGACAGTTTACTTGGCGATTACACACTTTTTTGCACATTACACTCTAGTGATCCTTGTAACTACCTCGCTATGATCCAAAGTTGTAATACATTTTCTGTTTAATTTGAGTTGGTGATCGGTAGTTTCCATCACCCGAGGTTTTTTATGCCGGAGATCAACTCTTGATCAAGGGCTTTTTCCTCGTATAAATCATTGTGTCACTTGTACATTACATTTCTGAGTGATCCTTCATATTGTTCATTGATTCAAGCATCACACCTCACAACAGAAAGTTTGGTTGCATTATCTTAGCTTGATTTTTGACCAAAACAGTTTGGCGCCCACCGTGGGGCAATTGGTGCTTCATTCCTAAGAAGATTCATATTTTTGTGGTCATTGTTTTGGTCAAAAATCAAGCTAAGATAATGCAACCAAACTTTCTGTTGTGAGGTGTGATGCTTGAATCAATGAACAATGTGAAGGATCACTCAGAAATGTAATGAACAAGTGACACAATGATTTATACGAGGAAAAAACCCTTGATCAAGAGATGATCTCCGGCATAAAAAACCTCGGGTGATGGAAACTACCGATCACCAACTCAAATTAAACAGAAAATGTATTACAACTTCGAATGATAGCGAGCTAGTTACAAGGATCACTAGAGTGTATTGTGCAAAAAAATGTGTAATCGCCAAGCAAACTGTCGAGAGTTGATGAGAGCAGTTACGAGTGTGTGTGTTAAGCTAAAAATAGCCCGGTGTTCTAATAAAGCTCGCTATCCCCTTTTAAATTTGGAAAATATCTAACTTAACTAACTATCCGCATTTCATGCAAGTCTCCCACGAACTCCATAACGCCCATTTCAGTCATGCACGTGCGGAATAAATATGGAATATGATCCAGGAATATCGCCAAGACCAAGTCCAAGATCGTACTCCTGCAAAACATCATATTCAAAGTAGACAATCGTTAGTGTAAGGATCACTATGATGATCCATGATCCTGATCCTGCAATACTTTCTGAGGATCACTAATTCAACAGAATTGAGGATCACTAAGCCCTACAGTAATTGAGGATCACTGATCATTGGAAAATCCTCCCCTAACAATTGCCCCCAAAATATAAAGAGTAAATTGTAAATAAACGAGTTATATTTTCTCGTTCTTATCTGTAACAAACCAACGGATATATAGCCGTTGAATCCTGACTAGCCGTTGCCAACATGACGTCAGTGAGGTGACTATCCTGCAAAATCATCATTATAAATTGAAGTTAGAGATAAGGGTTAGAGAGCATTTAAATTCGTGCGTTTCATCCTTTAAATCTTCATTCGAAGATCTGATCAGGTACATCTCTTCCCTTTCTCTCTTCATATTCTCCTCCTGCATCTCTTTCTTCACCACCTTTATGACCAAGATGATGTTACGATCCTCACCGGCTAAGGATCACAAGAAGGACAGTCCCTTGAAGAGCCAAAAGATCATCGAAGACTCTGCAAAGGAACGATGTTGCTTTTCTGATCCACAGATAGATAGGATTCGCCATTGTTTTCCGGCAAACACCGTTTTCAAACCATTTGATCCCACCGTTCTAAGTGACTATGTTTCTGAAACCTGGGTAGCTTTTCCGGTTACCCCATTCATAATAGGATACTCATATCCTTTTCCAGATTTCACCCAATCCTTCCTCTCTCTCACCGGCATCTCCTACATCCAAGCAATGCCTATGATCTGGAGGGTCTTGTATACCCTTGAAAGAATCATTGAGCGTGAAGGTATTGATCTGGGCATGTCAGAGTTTACAGAGATGTACGACCTCGTGAGCCATGGATCTCACTGATATCTACTCAAACATAAACCTGGTGAAGAACATCTCATCTTCAAAGCCACTAAGAATGACACCAACTGGAAACGGCGATTCTTCTTTGTCAGAAGGGATTCTATCCCTGATGGAAAGGATCTGCCTAGAAAATGGACCACCCATGGTAGGATAGAGGATCCTGAGAAGGATCACAGGATAACCTTATCTTTGCTGAGGATCACTAACATCCTTTCGTTTCTATTTTGCAGCTATTACTGTCGCACACCTTATTACAACACTTGCAATGAAGGAAAGACTTGCTGCTTTCCGGAGGCTTGATCCTGCAATAAGATCGTTCCAAGCAAATACCCAGGATTCTCAAGAGGTATCCTCAAGTTCTGCACAATGTCGAGTAAGTATCCCATTTTGTGCATAACTAAATATTTAAATAAAAATGAAATAAGGATACTTATCTGTTTTGGATGTGTAGGTGCTGGAAAATCATCGAAGTCTGCTACCCGTTTCAGCATCACTGACCTTGATGTTGTCAAATCCTCAAAGAAGAAGCTTGCTGCTAGTCCACCCATCCCGGTCCCCAAGGCAACCACTTCAAAGGGAAGAGGCGAAAAAAAGAGGAAAACCTCTGAGGCTGACAATCTAGAAGGCTTGCCTCTAATCCGCCACCAATTCCTTGAATACTTTGCTGATGTAAGGATCACTGACCTAGCTTAATTATCCTGCCCATTTGAGGATCACGTGATCCTAAACTCTACATTGTCTTTTTGCAGAAATTTGCTGAAATTGAGGACTATGTAGGCAGTGTTGAAGAGGTTGAGCAAAAGTGTGTGGACCTCTAAAAGATCATGCTAGCCAAGGATAAGAAGATTGCCTCCCTTGAAAATGACGTCAATCTGGTGAAGAGGGAGCTTGTCCTGGCTCATATCACTGCTGATCAAGAGAAGGCTGAGATCACCAATGATGCCAAAGTCTCCGCTGCCTTTGCTATGTACAGAACCAAGCTGCAGATGGCCCAAGAAGCTCAGGATCCTGACTTTGACAAGAGCAGCTGGGACGTAGAGGGCTGGAAGGCAAGGTTAGCTGAGCTGGACGATGAAGAAGAGGCTGATGAGGTCCTAGCAATCGAGGCTGGTGGTAGTAGAAAGGATCAGGCAGGTGATGATGCTGGAGCTGAAGGTGATGGTGATGCAGCAAAGGTGTAAGCTGCTGGAATGGGCGATGAAGGACATTTCTAGACGTAGCCGGAGCCCATTTTTTTAGAATTTGGTAGTTTTATTTTGGTTATGGTGTTTTGGAACAATGATGGGTTGGACTTGAACAATAGTTTCTAGGGTGAAGGATCATGGATCCTTGACAATAGGTAGGATAATGGGTGGTGGATGGATCCTCTGTTTGGGGGATGAAGCCACTCGTTATCCTTCCGC
This sequence comes from Helianthus tuberosus, assembly GCA_030545235.1. NCBI lineage: Eukaryota > Viridiplantae > Streptophyta > Magnoliopsida > Asterales > Asteraceae > Helianthus > Helianthus tuberosus. The sequence continues at coordinate 8,911 of JARYGA010027442.1, forward strand.
CTTTACTTCCTGCAATCTCAAGACCCGTAAACAATGGACACCCTTTGCCAACCCATGTGGATGGGCCACGTTTTGCTGGTAGAAACGTGGGTTGGCAATTTTGACAACCTTAAAGGGTTTAACGTTTTGTGAATAAAATAACTTTAACTTTCTGGCTATTTCCCGTGTTGTTATCCTTGTAAAGACTTTACTTTTCAAGTGTTGTGATATACATTTTGTTTAAATATCTTCAAAAAGTTTAGAATATAATCAAGGATCACATATCCTTTAGTTGGTAAGTTCTGAAAAGTAATATAGTTTAAGGATCATAAGTTCAGTTGTCAAAGGATAAGGGTCACTCAAATGAATAATGAATAAAATCAAAATAGTTAAGGATCATACCTGAGAATCCAAGTTAGGATCCTATCCTTTAACACTTATAATCAGGATAACCAAAAGACAAACCTTAGTAGAAGGTAAGGATCAAGGATCCTTGGTCGTTTATCTCCAAAAACCTGAAATAGGATGCAACTTGGGACTAAGCCAATATAAGATAAGAGTTAGTAACTGGGGATAAGCCCAACAATTCTGGGGACAAGCCCAATATACTAGGGACAAGCCCAAAGGATAACTGGGGACAAGCCCAAAGGATCGTGTGTAAACTGGAGTATGGCCCTCACTGGCGACTATCCAAACTTAGTGACATGAAAATGCCAAAACCTTAGCTAACGTGAAAACGTTAGAAACCTTAGGAACGGATGTATGGTACGTCTACCATTATACGTAGGATCCTGAATATAGCCAGTACAATGAAATTGTCAGCCCCTAAAGCGAGTACTAGTCCCATTGCCATGAACTATACCAGGATCATCGTGCGCTACTGGCGAAACTGGGGACAGGCCTAAACTGGGGTCAAGCCCAAATAACTGGGGTCAAGCCCAAATAACTGGATACTTCTGTGGATACTTAATCCTTAGTTAAGGATACCTGAACCTTCAAAACTCAGAATCAAGTGAAAGGAGGATAAAGGATATAGGATCCTTATCCTTATATAGGATAATTAAAAAAAGAAATAGTTTGAGTTTAGATCATTACCAAAATGAGGATCATCTGTCCTATAAGGATCCTTCAAGGATACTTGTCAGGTAAGGATCATGGATCCTTATTACATGAAGTATTTCTTCAAGTGGACAACATTCCAAGCTCTTGGTAGCAAATTACCTTCCATTGTTAGCAATCAATATGCCCCCTTTCCTGCTTCAGCTTCAATCAAATAAGGGCCTTCCCACTTTGGTGCCAACTTTCCATCAGCAGGATTGGTGGTATTCTGAAATGCTTCCCACTTTGGAATTTCCTGATCTTGACATTTTTGTTGTAAGCTCCAACCATCCTTTGTTGATAACTGGCCATCCTTATCCTTGCCAAATCCCTGAGTTCTTCTATAGTATCCAGATCTTGAACCAAGTTTTCAACATTTTCTTCAGGATCACGAATGCTTGTTCTTGCAGTAGGAACCACCATCTCTGTAGGGATCACTGATTTTGCTCCAAATACCAAAGAAAATGGAGTTTGGCCAGTGGCATTCTTGGGAGTTGTCCTATCAGCCCATAGTACATGTTAGGGGAGGATTTTCTAACAATTAGTGATCCTTACTTGTTATCCTAATTAATGATCCTTACTTCTGTGACAGATAGTGATCCTCAGAAGAGCTTCAGGATCAGGATCATGGATCACTTTAAGGATCCTCATACTAACGATTGTTTGTTTATGTTTCGTATTATTTTGCAGGAGTAACAAGCTTGACTTGGTCTTGGCAACGTTACTATGGAATATTCCACGGGTATTTCGCACACATTTGACTGGAAATGGACGTTGTGGAGAACGTGGGAGCTTGGCACAAAAGTCGGATAGTTTGTTAGTGTAGTTAACTTCTATTTTTAAAAGGGGTGACGAGCTAGAATTAGAACACTTAGCCATTTTCAGCTACACACACTCTCGTACAATTGCACTCTTGAAGCTCTCGACAAACACTTAACAATTTCCATTCACTTTTACACATTTCACCATAGTGATCCTTGTACCTAGCTCGTTACTATCCGAAGTTGTAAACATTTATTGATTTATTTAAGCTTGGTGATCGGTAATTTCCATCTCCCGGGGTTTTTGTGCCGGAGATCAATTCTTGATCAAGGGCTTTTTCCCCGTATAAATCCTTGTGTTGTTTGTGCAATTTACATTGAAGTGATCCTCATCATTGATATACATTTCAAGCATCATTCCCCGTGACAAAGAGTTTGGTTGCATTATCCTCATTAGATTTTTTGACCAAAACAGTTTGGCGCCCACCATGGGGCAATTGGTGCTTCATTCCTAGGAAGTTTTTCTGTTGGTGATCATTCCGGTTCATTGCATACAAATACATGGCTTCCTCATTGAAGAATACCTCTACTGCAATGTCTACGGTCAATTCATCTCAGGGCATTCCACCTTTGCCTCCACCACCTTCTGGACCTCAGAAAAATGCCGAGAAGAAACCAACTCCCATTTTCTCCAAACCTCCAACTTCTTCTGCTTCTTACACTCCCACTACTAGTGACATGTTTACTTTGATTTTGCAGATGAAGGATCATATACAACAACAGGATAAGACCAATGAAAGGATTCTCAAAGAAATCGGAGATCTCAAGAAACAAATGAAAACGGCAGAGGATCATTCCCCCCTGATGCCCAGATCTTTGAATTTTGATACTCCGGTGATTACTTCTCAGCCATCAGTGGTTCCAGATGTTCAATATGTGGGCGGACCAAAAGGAGTGCACTACGGAACAACAATAGTGACCCAGGCATTAGGTCCATATTTCCAGCCAGCAGGATCCTATCCTCAGCATATGGGATCCTTCATGAATTCAGGAGGATACTCAGGAGCACAGCAGATTCAAGGATCTTCCTTTGTTCCGGGATCATTCCAGGTTCAAGGATCCTCCATTGTTCCAGGATCATCCCAGGTTCAAGGATCCTCCTTTGTTCCAGGATCATCCCAGGTCCAAGGATCCTCCATTGTTCCAGGATCATCCCAGGTCCAAGGATCCTCCATTGTTCCAGGATCATCCCAGGTTCAAGGATCCTCCATTGTTCCAGGATCATCCCAGGTTCAAGGATCCTCCTTTGTCCCAGGATCCTCCCAGTTTCAGGGATCCTTCCAGATGCCAGGATCCTTGAGGAGTTTGCAAACAGGAAGTTCAGATGTCCATCAGGGAGATTTTATTCCAATGCAGGCCAATGCTTCTACTGGTCCTTCGATCATTCCAGAGCCCCAACAATATGGATTAACATCCATTCTTCCTAATTTGAATCCAATGGGAGGTAACACTTTTAATAATTCTTATACTACTAACCATGGCCTTATGCAGGATCCAGGTATCAATCATGCCATGGCCAGAGAATTGCAAAAGTTGAAGGATATGATATCAAGTGTTCCAGGAGTGGTCAAACCTATCCTTACTTCTGTGACAGATAGTGATCCTCAGAAGAGCTTCAGGATCAGGATCATGGATCACTTTAAGGATCCTCATACTAACGATTGTTTGTTTATGTTTCGTATTATTTTGCAGGAGTAACAAGCTTGACTTGGTCTTGGCAACGTTACTATGGAATATTCCACGGGTATTTCGCACACATTTGACTGGAAATGGACGTTGTGGAGAACGTGGGAGCTTGGCACAAAAGTCGGATAGTTTGTTAGTGTAGTTAACTTCTATTTTTAAAAGGGGTGACGAGCTAGAATTAGAACACTTAGCCATTTTCAGCTACACACACTCTCGTACAATTGCACTCTTGAAGCTCTCGACAAACACTTAACAATTTCCATTCACTTTTACACATTTCACCATAGTGATCCTTGTACCTAGCTCGTTACTATCCGAAGTTGTAAACATTTATTGATTTATTTAAGCTTGGTGATCGGTAATTTCCATCTCCCGGGGTTTTTGTGCCGGAGATCAATTCTTGATCAAGGGCTTTTTCCCCGTATAAATCCTTGTGTTGTTTGTGCAATTTACATTGAAGTGATCCTCATCATTGATATACATTTCAAGCATCATTCCCCGTGACAAAGAGTTTGGTTGCATTATCCTCATTAGATTTTTTGACCAAAACAGTTTGGCGCCCACCATGGGGCAATTGGTGCTTCATTCCTAGGAAGTTTTTCTGTTGGTGATCATTCCGGTTCATTGCATACAAATACATGGCTTCCTCATTGAAGAATACCTCTACTGCAATGTCTACGGTCAATTCATCTCAGGGCATTCCACCTTTGCCTCCACCACCTTCTGGACCTCAGAAAAATGCCGAGAAGAAACCAACTCCCATTTTCTCCAAACCTCCAACTTCTTCTGCTTCTTACACTCCCACTACTAGTGACATGTTTACTTTGATTTTGCAGATGAAGGATCATATACAACAACAGGATAAGACCAATGAAAGGATTCTCAAAGAAATCGGAGATCTCAAGAAACAAATGAAAACGGCAGAGGATCATTCCCCCCTGATGCCCAGATCTTTGAATTTTGATACTCCGGTGATTACTTCTCAGCCATCAGTGGTTCCAGATGTTCAATATGTGGGCGGACCAAAAGGAGTGCACTACGGAACAACAATAGTGACCCAGGCATTAGGTCCATATTTCCAGCCAGCAGGATCCTATCCTCAGCATATGGGATCCTTCATGAATTCAGGAGGATACTCAGGAGCACAGCAGATTCAAGGATCTTCCTTTGTTCCGGGATCATTCCAGGTTCAAGGATCCTCCATTGTTCCAGGATCATCCCAGGTTCAAGGATCCTCCTTTGTTCCAGGATCATCCCAGGTCCAAGGATCCTCCATTGTTCCAGGATCATCCCAGGTCCAAGGATCCTCCATTGTTCCAGGATCATCCCAGGTTCAAGGATCCTCCATTGTTCCAGGATCATCCCAGGTTCAAGGATCCTCCTTTGTCCCAGGATCCTCCCAGTTTCAGGGATCCTTCCAGATGCCAGGATCCTTGAGGAGTTTGCAAACAGGAAGTTCAGATGTCCATCAGGGAGATTTTATTCCAATGCAGGCCAATGCTTCTACTGGTCCTTCGATCATTCCAGAGCCCCAACAATATGGATTAACATCCATTCTTCCTAATTTGAATCCAATGGGAGGTAACACTTTTAATAATTCTTATACTACTAACCATGGCCTTATGCAGGATCCAGGTATCAATCATGCCATGGCCAGAGAATTGCAAAAGTTGAAGGATATGATATCAAGTGTTCCAGGAGTGGTCAAACCTATCCCAGAGATTGCAGATGGGAGCCACAAGATATCTCGTTTTGCACCACCAATCTGTGATGCTGAGATACCCAAGAGGTTCCATGTGCCAACCATGAAGCTGTATGATGGTTCGACGGATCCTGAAGAACACATAGTACAATACAGGGAGAGGACGGAGATCAATCCAATCCCAGAAAGGTTAAAGGAAGCATGCCTGTGCAAGGGATTCGGATCCACTCTTACTGGATCAGCTCTCAAATGGCTGCTAAGTCTTCCCCCTACTCTATTACCTCATTTGCTAATCTAGTTAACCTATTTAATAATCAGTTTTCTTGTAGTAGGAAATTTGAACGATTAACTAGTGATCTATATAGGATAACCCAGGGTCATAATGAATCATTAAGAGATTACATTACCAAATTCAGTAAAGAATCCTTAGACATTCCCAACTTGGATATAGCCACGGCTGTTGAGGCCTTCAAGATGGGATTGCTTAGGGATTCATTGTTCTATGATGATCTTGTTATGACACCATGCAGGAACCTAGATGAGGTAAGAACCCGGGCACTTAGGTTCATCTGGCTCGAGGATGACAAAAGGATCCAGGAGAGGTTAGCAGGATCCTCAAAGAAAGAGAAGCAAGGATCCTCGTTCAAGAACAACAAGTTCAGATCCTATAACAGATCTGATAACCAGAATGTGCATGCTGTTGATCAGGAAGAGGATGATGAAGATTATCCTCCAATTTCTGAATATTGTTTTTTCTGTTGATAACAACGAACTAATCCTTACGATGCAGAATCTAGGTGATAAAGCCAGATGGCCCAGAAAAAATGACAGACCAGCTGCAACCAAAGATAAATCAAAGTGGTGTGCATACCATGAAGATTTTGGGCATCTTACAGAAGAATGCATTGCCCTAAGAAAGGATATTGGATACTTGTTGAGCAAGGGGCATCTAAAAGAATTGTTGGGTAGAAAAAAGTCAAGGACTCAGGATCCTGAAAGGATCCCTGAGAAGGCTCCAGCCCCTCCAGCAGATGCACAAGTAATAAACTTTATTTCTGGAGGATCGGACATTTGTGGCACATCCTTCTCAGCAGCTAAAAGGCATGCAAAGGAAACTAAAATGGATAATGGAGAAAGACCCGTTCGAACATCAAGTGTCTCCGAAGGAAAAGTCATAACCTTTGATGAGGATGATCGTGTTGATATCCAGGATCCTCATCACGATGGTTTAGTTATTACTCTCTTCATTTCTAACCATTTTGTCCGCAGGATCCTTATAGACGGAGGAAGCTCAGTGAACATTATCCAGCTTGATGTTTTAAAGAAAATGGGTATCCCTGAATCAGATATCATACCAAGATCCTCCGTGCTCGTGGGATTTAGTGGCGAAACTAAGAATACCCTGGGGGACATTAAGCTCCCAATATACATCGAAGGCCTACACTCTTATCAAAATTTTTGTGTTATTGACTGTTTATCTTGTTGTAATGTTATCCTTGGCAGGCCCTGGATACACGATATGAAGGCAGTCCCATCAACTTACCATCAATGTGTGAAGCTCCCTAGTCCTTGGGGAATAGTCAAGATTGATAGTGATCAGCAGGAGGCTAAGAATTGCTATACTTCATCGATGAAACCAGCCTCGAAGTCAAGGGAGCAATAGCAATCAAAGTATCCTCCAAGGGATGTCTTGGAGGCAAGAGAGCAGGATGTGATAGAAATCCTCATGGATCCTCATGATCCTGAATCCAAAATCTATATCGGATCAGGGATCCTTGGCGATATGAAGGAAGACCTCATATCCTTCCTCAAAAGGAGAAAGACTACCTTTGCATGGAAACATGAAGACATGACAGGCATATCTAAAGATGTAATCACTCACAAACTTGGCATTGATAGGTCCTTCAAACCAATCCATCAAAGGAGAAGAAAGTTTGCACTGGAAAGAAATGCCATTATCCAGGAAGAGGTAGAGAAATTGCTCCGGGCAGGTATGATTAGAGAGGTCAAGTATCCAAGATGGTTGGCCAATGTGGCTGTTGTTCAAAAGAAAAATGGAAAGTGGAGGGTATGTGTCGATTTTACAGATTTAAATAAGGCATGTCCCAAGGTTCCTTTCCCATTACCCCACATTGACTCCATGGTGGATGCAACTGCGGGTCATGAACTGTTAACTTTTATGGATGCTTCATCTGGATTTCAACAAATCCAAATGGAACCATCCGATCAAGAGGATACAGCCTTCTTGACTCCAACTGGTATATATTGCTATATTGCTATGCCGTTCGGACTAAGAAATGCAGGTGCAACATATCAAAGGCTGGTGAATATGATGTTTAAGGATCAGATTGGACAAACTATGGAGGTTTACATAGACGATATGGTGGTAAAATCAATAAAGGCTGAGGATCACCTAAGAGACTTGGAGGAATCATTCAATATCCTTGACAAATATAACATGAAACTTAATCCTTCAAAATGTCACTTTGGTGTTAAAGCAGGTAAATTCTTAGGATATATGGTGACAAAGAGAGGCATTGAAGCTAGCCCGGAACAAATCAAAGCAATAGTGAACATCAAATCTCCGGCCAATGCTAAGGATGTTCAAAGGCTAACAGGCAGGATAGCAGCTTTGAACAGATTTATATCCAAATCCTCAGAGAAGTGCAAAGAATTCTATGATATCCTAAGGAAGAACAAGAAATTTGAGTGGACTGAGAAGCATGAGAATGCCTTAAGAGCTCTCAAAGATTACCTATCCTCAGCCCCGGCCTTGATGAAACCAGAAAAAGGTGATGTGCTATCCTTGTATCTTGCAGTATCCTCAAAAGCAGTAAGTGCGGTCCTTGTTAAGGATCATGAAGGTACACAACATCCTGTCTATTATGTAAGTAAAAGTTTACTTGATGCCGAATCCAGGTATTCACACCTTGAAAAGCTTATTCTTGCATTAATTATGGCATCCACTAAGTTGAGACATTATTTTGAAACTCATGTTATTGTTGTTAAAACTAATTTCCCAATTAAGAATGTCCTCAGGAAACCAGAGATGTCAGGAAGGATGGCTAAGTGGGCAGTGAAGCTAAGTGCATATGATATAAGATATGAGCCTAGGACAGCCATCAAATCCCAAGCATTAGCTGACTTTGTGGCTGATTTCAGTAGTGATTTACAAAAAGAAGCTGAGTTAGAAGTCCAGCAGCTAGAGGAGACCAAGGATCCTTGGATACTTTATACTGATGGATCCTCAAATGTCAAAGGCACAGGGCTTGGAATACTACTAAAATCGCCACAGGGGGACATAATACCCCACTCTATAGCTTGTGAGTTCCAAACCACTAACAATGAGGCTGAATATGAAGCCTTAATTGCTGGTTTGCAAATTGCTAAGCATATGGGGATCAGGTATCTTGAGGTACATGTAGATTCATTATTAATTACAAACCACTTTAATGGATCCTATGCTGTTAAAGGTGAAAAGCTAACCAAATATTTAGAGATAGTCAAAGAATTGGCACTCTCTTTTGTTTCCTTTAGTTTGACACAGGTACCAAGGGAAGAAAATACAGAAGCTGATGCATTGGCTAACTTAGGATCATCTTTGAAGATCCCGGAGGATATCAAGATCCCTATTATCCATATCCTGACCCCGGCTATCGAGGATCATGTGGCTATGGAGATAGGAAATAATTCTGCAATTATCCCTAGTGAGGATACTCAATCCCATTCAGGATCAGGATCATGGATCTCGCCAATTATGAGATACTTACAACATGGAGAAATTCCTACAGGAGAAAACCCTAGGGCTTTCAAAATTAAGGTATCTCAATTCACAATTTTAAATAATATGTTGTATAAGCGATCTCTTGCAGGACCATACTTAAGATGCATTGAGGATCCTGAAATCCAAGAAGTTTTAAAAGACTTCCATGAAGGAGATTGTGGAAACCACACTGGGGGTAGGGCATTATTTTCAAGGATCCTGAGGACAGGATACTACTGGCCAACTATGAAAAGAGATGCTGTGGAGTATGCTAAGAGATGTGATCCTTGTCAGAGACATAGCAATATCCTTCATTAGCCGGCTGAATTTTTACATCCTATATCCTCCTCTTGGCCATTTATGAGATGGGGTATGGATATAGTTGGTAAGCTCCCTAAGGCACCTGGTGGAAAAGTATTCATGCTTGCTATGACTGATTACTTCTCCAAGTGGATAGAGGCTGAAGCTTTTGCCCAAGTTAGAGAAAAGGAAGTTATATCCTTCATTAAAAGAAATATTATAACTAGATTCGGTATTCCTTCTGAAATTATATGTGATAATGGTTCCCAATTCATTGGGGGCAGAACTACTAACTTTTGTGACAGCTGGGGGATTAAGATGATAACATCAACACCAGTCCACCCACAAGCTAATGGTCAAGCAGAATCATCCAACAAGATCATCATCAACAATTTGAAAAAGAAGCTTGGATCCAAGAAAGGGAAATGGGCAGAAGAATTACCTTATGTGCTTTGGGCTGATAGGACAACCCCTAAGAATGCTACTGGTCAAACGCCATTCTCTTTGGTATTTGGGGCAGAATCAGTGATCCCAACAGAAATGGTGGTTCCATCTGCTAGAACAAGTACCCGTGATCCTGAGGAAAATGATGAGAACTTGGCTCAAGACCTGGATACTATTGAAGAAATCAGGGATCTGGCTAGGATAAGGATGGCCAGTTATCAACAAAGAATGGCTGGTGCTTACAACAAAAATGTCAGGATCAGGAAGTTTCAAGTTGGAGATATGGTATTAAGGAAAGCATTTCAGAATACCACCAATCCTGCTGATGGAAAATTGGCTCCAAAATGGGAAGGCCCTTATTTGATTGAAGCTGAAGCAGGAAAGGGGGCATATAGATTGCTAACCATGGAAGGTGATTTGCTACCAAGAGCTTGGAATGCTGTCCACTTGAAGAAATATTTCATGTGAGCATGATCCTCATGGAAGATGATCCTTACGACAGGGGTATCCTTGAAGGATCTTTAAAGTATCGGTGATCCTTACTTTGGTAATATCCTAATCTTGAACTACTTCATTTCTTTATTTTCTCATATAAGGATAAGGATCATGTGTCCTTTATCCATCTCTCACGTGATTTTAAGTTTTGAAAGTTCAGGTATCCTTAGCAAAATATTGGTTATCTGCAGAAGCAATTCGTTCCTTGGGTTTAACCCCAGTTATTAGGGCTTGACCCCAGTTCCGCCTGTAGCGCATGATGATCCTGGTATAGTTCAAGGCAGTGGGACCAGTACTCGCTTTAGGGGCTGATAATTCCATTGTACTGGCTATACCTAGGATCCTACGTATAATGGTAGACGTACCATACATCCGTTCCTAAGGTTTCTAACGTTTTCACGTTAGCCAAGGTTTTGGCATTTTCATGTCACTAAGTTTGGATAGTCGCCAGTTAGGGCCATACTCCAGTTTACATACGATCCTTGGGCTTGTCCCCAGTTATCCTTGGGCTTGTCCCCAGTTATCCTTGGGCATGTCCCCAGTTATCCTTGGGCATGTCCCCAGTTATCCTTGGGCTTGTCCCCAGTTGCTAACTCTTATCTTATATTGGCTTAGTCCCAAGTTATGCTCTATTTCAGGTCCTTGAAGATAAGCAACTAGGGATCCTTGATCCTTACTTCTCTCTAAAGTTTATCTTATAGTTATCCTTATTATGGTTAGGATCCTAACTTGGATCCTCAGGTATGATCCTTAACTATTTTTAATTCTATTCGTTGTTTATTTGAATAACCCTTAAAATTTGACAACTAAACTTGTGATCCTTAAAATATATTACTTTTTGGGATTCTTCAACTATAGGATATTTGGTCATGGATCATATCCTAAATATTTTCAATCTGACTTATTCAAAATTGCTTATTCAATAAGTGTGCATCAAAACAATCGAGAGTTAAAGAGACAAAAAGGATAACAATACAAGGTAAGCGACAAAAGATTAAGGTTTTATTTATTAACAAAGGATTAACCCTTAAAAGGTTGTCAAAATTACCTACCCCGAGCATCTACCAGCAAAACGTGGCCCGTCCGCTGGGGTAGGTAAAGGGTGTCCGTGATAATAGGTTCAAAAGTAGTGCAGGAATATAAAGGCGGCAGGATCACAATGGCTTCATCCCCCAAACAGAGGATCCCTCCACCATTTGCAATCCTACCTATTGTCCAAAGGATCATACATGATCCTTAATCCTAAAAACTACTGTTCAGTACAAACCATCAAATTGTTCAACATCACAACCACAAAAAACTACTACCAAATTTAAAAATTGGGCTCCGGCTGCGTCTAAGAATGTCCATCATCGCCCAATTGTGCAGCCTACACCTTTGCTGCATCCTCTTCCCCTCCAGCTGTGGTATCCTTCACCACATCCTTCCCACTACCTCCAGCCTCGATCGCCAAAACCTCCTCAGCCTCCTCATCATCCTCAAGATCAGCCAACGTTGCTTTCCAGCCCTCAACATCCCAGCTGCTTCTATCGAAGTTAGGATCTTGAGCTTCCTGGGCCATCTTTAATTTTGTCTGATACATTGTGATGGCAGTAGAGACCTTTGCATTTTCTATGAGATCATGCTTCTCATAGTCAATGTCGATCAGGATTTTAGCTGTTTGAGTCTTGGCATCTTTAAGGGCTTTTTCAAGGTCAGCGATCTTAAGATCCTTGAGCACTGCAACCTGTTGGAGGTCAGCAATCTTCTTATCCAGCTCCTCAACACTCCCCACGTAATCTTCAATCTCAGCAAATTTCTGCAAAGAAAAGGACAAAGCAGTTCAAGATCAGGTGATCCTCATACGAGTAGGATACCTAGGCAGACTTAGTGATCCTTACCTCATTGAAGTATTCAAGGAACTGGTGGCGGATCAGTGGTAGGCCTTGAAGGTCCTCAGTGTCAGAAGTTTTCCTCTTCTTGCCACCCTTTCCTTTAGTGGGTGCCTTGGGAATGGAGATGCTAGGACTGGTAATGGCCCTCTTCTTCCTGGATCGAACAACATCAAGGTCAGCCGTGTTGAACTGGGATACATGCTTGGCAGATTTTCCGGCACCTACACATTCAAAGCAAGATAAGTATCCTTATCCTATTTCAATTTAATTATTTATTTTAATATTCAAACTATGCAAAAAGCAGGATACTTACTTGACATGGTGATGGAACCTGAGGATACTTCTTGTGAGTCTTGGGTGTCTATCTTGAATGTCCTTATTTCAGGATCAAGCTTCCAAAAAGCAGCAAGCCTATCCTTGGTTGCGGGTGTTGCGATGATGTGCGAAACAGAAATAGCTGCATAACACAAGACAAAAAGGGCTTAGTGATCCTTATACAAAAACAAGACTACCTGGTGATCCTTCTCAGGATCCTCTGGCCTACCATGGGTGGACCATGTCCTTGGTAGATCCTTTCCATTTGGAATAGAACCTCTCTTGACGAAAAAGAAACGCCGCTTCCAGTTAGCGTCATTCTTGGTAGCTTTGAAGATCGGGTGTTCTCCGCCGGGTTTTCGTTTGAACAAATAACGATGAGAATCAAAGGTAGTAAGATCATACATCTGTGTCAGCTCTGACATTCCTAAATCAATGCCTTCCTGCTCGATGATCCTCTCCAGGGTATACAAAACCCTCCAAATCATCGGTATGGCTTGGATGTAAGAGATGCCGGTAAGGGAAAAGAAGGATTGTGTAAATTCTTGGAAAGGATAGGTGTATCCCATGGCGAATGGAGTAACTGGAAAGGCAACCCATGTTTCTGAAACATAGTCGCACAGAATAGTAGGATTGAAGGGTTTGAAAAAGGCACTCGCCGGAAAGCAATGACGAATCTTATCTATTTGAGCATCGTTAAAGCAACACCTCTCATGTATTGAGTCTTTGATGATCCTTTGACTCTTCAAGGGACTATCCTTCTGGTGATCCTTGGCGAGGGAGGACCGGAGCATCATTCTTGAAGAAATGATGGTAAAGTAAGAAAAACAGAGTAAGAGAAGGAGAGATAAGAGAAGAGATACCTGATAGATCTTCGACCAAGAATTTAAAGGGAGTTTCTTCGAATTTAAATGCATATCGATTCTATCTTTATCTCCTATTTATAATCATGATTATGCAGGGTTGTCACTTCTGTGACGTTATAGTTGCAACGGATAGTTCTACAACAACGACTATATTTACGATAGTTAGTTGCGGATAAGATCAAGAAAATATAATTCGCTCATTTTACATATCACTCCTTATATTTTGGGGGCAATTGTTAGGGGAGGATTTTCTAACAATTAGTGATCCTTACTTGTTATCCTAATTAATGATCCTTACTTCTGTGACAGATAGTGATCCTTAGAAGAGCTTCAGGATCAGGATCATGGATCACTTTAAGGATCCTCATACTAACGATTGTTTGTTTATGTTTCGTATTATTTTGCAGGAGTAACAAGCTTAACTTGGTCTTGGCAACGTTACTATGGAATATTCCACGGGTATTTCGCACACGTTTGACTGGAAATGGACGTTGTGGAGAACGTGGGAGCTTGGCACAAAAGTCGGATAGTTTGTTAGTGTAGTTAACTTCTATTTTTAAAAGGGGTGACGAGCTAGAATTAGAACACTTAGCCATTTTCAGCTACACACACTCTCGTACAATTGCACTCTTGAAGCTCTCGACAAACACTTAACAATTTCCATTCACTTTTACACATTTCACCATAGTGATCCTTGTACCTAGCTCGTTACTATCCGAAGTTGTAAACATTTATTGATTTATTTAAGCTTGGTGATCGGTAATTTCCATCACCCGGGGTTTTTTGTGCCGGAGATCAATTCTTGATCAAGGGCTTTTTCCCCGTAAAAATCCTTGTGTTGTTTGTGCAATTTACATTGAAGTGATCCTCATCATTGATATACATTTCAAGCATCATTCCCCGTAACAAAGAGTTTGGTTGCATTATCCTCATTAGATTTTTTGACCAAAACAGTACATAAGGTAGTTCTTCTGCCCACTTTCCTTTCTTGGATCCAAGCTTCTTCTTCAAATTGTTGATGATGATCTTGTTGGATGATTCTGCCTGACCATTAGCTTGTGGGTGGACTGGTGTTGATGTTATCATCTTAATCCCCCAGCTGTCACAAATGTTAGTAGTTCTACTCCCAATAAATTGGGATCCATTATCACAATCAATTTCAGAAGGGATACCAAATCTAGTAATAATGTTTCTTTTAATAAAGGATATCACTTCCTTTTCTCTGACTTGAGCAAAGGCTTCAGCCTCTATCCACTTGGAGAAGTAATCAGTCATAGCAAGCATGAATACTTTTCCACCAGGTGCCTTAGGAAGCTTTCCAACTATATCCATTCCCCATCTCATGAATAGCCAGGAAGAGGATATAGAATGCAAGAGCTCTGCTGGTTGGTGAAGGATATTACTATGCCTCTGACAAGGATCACACTTTTTGGCATAATCCACAGCATCCTTCTTCATTGTAGGCCAATAGTATCCTGTCCTCAGGATCCTCGAGAATAATGCCCTGCCCCCAGTGTGGTTTCCGCAATCTCCTTCATGGAAATCCTTTAGGACTTCTTGGATTTCAGGATCCTCAATGCATCTTAGATATGGACCTGCAAGAGATCGTTTATATAACATGTTATTCAATATTGTAAATTGAGATACCTTGATTTTGAAAGCCCTGGGGTTTTCTCCTGTAGGAATCTCTCCATGTTGTATGTATCTCATGATTGGAAGGATCCATGATCCTGAATGAGATTGAGTATCATCACTAGGGATGATTGCAGAATCCTCTCCTATCTCCATAGCTACATGATCCTCGATAGCAGGGGTCAGGATATGGATAATAGAGATCTTGATATCCTCCGAGATCTTCAAGGATGATCCTAGATTGGCCAATGCATCAGCCTCTGCATTTTCTTCCCTTGGTACCTGTGTCAAACTAAAGGAAACAAAAGAGAGTGCCAATTCTTTGACTATCTCTAAGTATTTGATTAGGTTTTCACCTTTAACAGCATAGGATCCATTAAAGTGATTAGTGATTAACAAAGAATCCACATGTACCTCAAGACACCTGATCCTCATATGCTTGGCAATTTGCAAACCAGCTATTAAGGCTTCATATTCAGCCTTATTATTAGTAGTTTGAAATTCACAAGCTATGGAGTGGGGTATTATATCCCCCTGTGGCGATTTTAGTAGTATTCCAAGTCCTGTCCCTTTTACATTAGAGGCTCCATCAGTGAAGAGTATCCAAGGATCCTTAGTTTCTTCAAGCTGTTGGACTTCTAACTCAGCTACCTTTTGCAAGTCACTACTGAAATCTGCCACAAAGTCAGCTAAGGCTTGGGATTTAATGGCAGTTCTAGGCTCATATCTTATATCATAAGCACTAAGCTTCACTGCCCACTTAGCCATCCTTCCTGACATTTCAGGTTTCCTGAGAACATTCTTAATAGGAAAATTAGTCTTAACAATAATGGCATGAGTCTCAAAATAATGTCTTAATTTAGTAGATGCCATAATTAATGCAAGGATAAGTTTTTCTAAATGTGAATACCTGGATTCAGCATCAAGCAAACTCTTACTTACATAATAAACAAGATGTTGTGTACCTTGGCGATCCTTAACAAGGACTGCACTTACTACTTTTGAGGATACTGCTAGGTATAAGGATAATATATCACCCTTTTCTGGTTTCATCAAGGCGGGGGCTGAGGATAGGTAATCCTGGAGAGCTTTGAGGGCACTTTCATGTTTCTCAGTCCATTCAAATCTCTTGTTCTTCCTCAGGATTTCATAGAATTCCTTGCACTTTTATGAGGATTTGGATATGAACCTGTTCAAGGCTGCGATCCTGCCTGTCAATCTTTGCACATCCTTGGCATTGGCAGGAGATTTGATATTCACAATAGCCTTAATCTGCTATGGACTTGCTTCAATGCCCCTCTTTGTCACCATATAGCCTAAGAATTTACATGCTTTAACACCAAAATGACACTTGTAAGGATTTAGTTTCATATTAAATTTATCAAGGATATCGAATGCCTCCTCCAAGTCTTTAAGGTGATCCTAAACTCTCTTGGACTTAACCACCATGTCATCTATATAGACTTCCATAGTGTGTCCAATTTGTTGCTTGAACATCATATTGACTAGCCTTTGATAAGTAGCACCTGCATTCCTTAGTCCAAATGGCATAGCAATATAACAATATATACCAATTGGGGTCATAAAGGCTGTATCCTCTTGATCAGATGGTTCCATCTGAATTTGTTGAAATCCAGATGAAGCATCCATAAAAGTCAACAACTCATGACCCGCGGTAGCATCCACCATGGAGTCAATGTGGGGTAATGGGAAAGGATCCTTGGGACATGCCTTGTTTAAATCAGTAAAATCGACATATACCCTCCACTTTCCATTTTTATTTTGAACAACAACCACATTGGCTAACCACCTTGGATACTTAACCTCTCTTATCATACCTGCCCGAAGTAGTTTGTCTACCTCCTCCTGGATAATAGCATTCCTTTCAGGTGCAAACTTCCTTCTTTTTTGACGTATAGGCTTGAATGACCTGTCAATTCCGAGCTTATGAGTAATTATATCTTTAGATATACCTGTCATATCTTCATGCTTCCAGGAAAAAGGTAGTTTTCCTTCTTTTGAGGAAGGATACTAGATCCTGTTCAATGTTGCTAAGGATCCCAGATCCTATGAAGATCTTGGATTCAGGATCATGAGGATCCATAAGGATTTCTTTTACATCCTGCTCTCTTGCCTCCCAGACATCTCTTGAAGGATACTTTAAATGCTATTGCTCACTTGGTCTTGAAGCTGGCTTCATTGACGAGGTATAGCAATTCTTAGCTTCTTGTTGATCACTCTCAATTTTCACCACTCCCCATGGACTAGGAAGCTTCACGCACTGATGATATGTGGATGGGACTGCCTTCATGTCATGTATCCATGGCCTGCCAAGGATAACATTACAACAGGATAAGCAATCTATAACACAAAATTTTTCATAAGAATGAAGTTCTTCAATATAGATAGGGAGTTTGATGTCCCCCAATGTGTTTTTAGTTTCTCCGCTAAATCCCACAAGTACTGAGGATCTTGGGACAATATCAGACTCCGGGATATTCATCTTCTTGAGGACATCAAGCTGAATGATGTTCACAGAGCTTTGATGTGTGCAAAATGCAACATATAAATTTCATCAATTGTGGCATAAAACTAACCCTTTTTAGTACTAATGTTGGAAAAAGTGTGCTTTTGTCTTCCTTTTGTATTTTCAGGATTAAATGAGCTCAAATTAACAAAAGAAGCAAAAAGACATCAAAATCTAACATAAATACAAGAAAAGGAACAAGACGTGACATGCCCGACCCCACGACAGCATCTTCCCAAGCAAAACAAGAAGACAGAAGACTGAACACGCCCCGTGCTCAGCCAGCACGGGGGCGTGCCCAAGTGTCAGCAGAAAAGACAAAGTGGTAGAAGCTTCTATTGCCCACCACGGGGCCGTGCTCAGCGGACACGGGGTCATGCTCAACTATAAGATTCGCACAATCCAGGGAAATCTTCATAGTACAAAGATTCTTCTGCACACGGGGTCGTGCTCAGCGGACACGGGGGCTTGGTCAACTAATAAGACAAGCTGCATTAAATGAAGAAAGAGAAGGATGTGGACATGGGGCCGTGCCCACTGGACACGGGGCCGTGCCCGAGCTTCTGTTCAGCCTATAAATAGGAGTGCTTGGCTCAAGCTCAAACGATCCCTTGGCACACCACCTCTCTCACACTTCACCCACCACCCACCACCACCATAACACCATCATCCACCACCATCATCCATTGTCCATCGTAGAGTGTGTGAGTCATCTCGGGATCCAAGATTGATCGTAAGAGTTCTTGACAATCAAGGCCATGTTTGCCTAAGTCTCTTACATCACTTGGTGAAGACAAACTGTCTAGTGTAATACTTTTTATTTTTAATCTTTTCGCACTTTTTACTTGGTTTCGTATTAATGACTTTAATAACTAGTTTCTTATATTGAAGGTGATTCTTCCTTATCGTTTGTCCGTGGTGTCTTGACATTATTTTACTGTCTATATAAAATAAAAGATTTTCACCATTCATATCTCCACGGTCTATATGGAGGTATCTTGGCTACCTGGTCGGGGGTTAAGGGAACGGTTTGGTAAGAGTCTTGCCATTGTTCAGCGTTTAGAGGTCCTGCAATGGACCTGAGTCAAATTTAGTAGGACCTCCTTCAATACTTAACGGTATTGGATGGCGGGGGTCCAAACTCTTTGATCCCCTCATAAGTTAAACTACTATTAATACTATAACCCGACTACTTAGGACTGTATCCTTGCTGACTCAGACTACTTAGCCGAGGGTAACGTCACATTCAAAAGAGGGGCCTACCATAATTTGCATTAATAACTTAATTAATTATCTTTCAATAATCCACCCTTTTAGGATTGTATCATTGCTGGCTCAAACTACTGGGGTGAGTGTAACGTCACCTTCAAAAGAGGGGCCTACTACAATAACTAAGATAATCTCTTAAAAAGTGCAAAAGTGCGGAAATAATCAAAGGTTACACTAGATACGAGTCGGAACCAAGTGATTCATCTTGTCTATCTGTTTTTATTTTTATTTTTATTTTCAGCATTTTAGTTAGTTTTATTTTTCTAGTTTAAAACCTTTTTCTAACTTTTTGATTTGATTAGACGTTGAGGATAAACCGGTACTAAAAGCTCTTCTGTCCTTGGACGACCTCAGTATCTTACCAACACTATACTACGCTCACGATGGGTGCACTTGCCCATATGTGTGTTTAGTGTTAGCAAATATCGTGTTTTATAAATTTAAAACTTCGCTAAAAAAGTGTAAAAGGGCTTAAAATATACATTAAAACCATAGCACACTTCACGCACATCAAGTTTTTGGCGCCGTTGCCGGGGACACAAGGATTTTAAGAAAGCTTAAAATCGACGGCCTAGTCAGTTTTTCAAAACTTTTTCAAAACGCGCGCACATTTTTCTGCATTTTAGTTTAGTTTTGCATTTACAGTAAGTTGAACACGGGCCGTGCTCACTGAACACGGGGCCGTGCTGCATATTTTTCATAAACACCCAGTAACAGTAGCTTGAACACGGGTCGTGCTCACTGAGCACGCCCCGTGCTCAACTGGATCAGAAACTTTAATTAAAACGCCCAGATACAGATTCTGTACACGGGGCCGTGTCCACTGAACACGGGGCCGTGTCCAGCCTCTGTTTCCATTTTCATTTTTGTTTTCTGATCCCGAGACTTATTTGTGGTCTGCTGAGTGATTCTCATGGATCAATACTCAGGAGGTTACAACTACACCTATGAGGAGGATGATTATAGGAATAACTATTGCACTAATTGTGGTAACCCGCACCCGGTTCAATATTGTAACTCATATCAACCATCCACTTCATACACCTACTATGAGGAGCCCAGGCACGAGCCATCGACTTCATACACATCCTATGAAGACCAAAGGTATGAACCTCCTCCCTCATACTCATATTTTGACGAGCCAAGGTATGAGCCTCCATACTCATACTTTGAGGAACCAAGATATGAGCCACTACCTTCATATGCTTATTATGAGGAACCATGGCGTGGACAACCCACCTCATATGAGTATTATGAAGAACAAAATTACGACCCTTATCCATCATATGCTTACAATGAAGAAAAATGGTGTGAACCATCTACTTCACATGGGTATTATGAGGAACAAAGGATCGAACAACCGGATTCAAGCTTTGAAGATCCCGAATCTTTTTCTATAACCGAAGTGACCGATAGGATATTAGAACACCTTAGAGTTATCGATCGTTATATAAAAGAATCTCGTGCAAGGGAAGAGGAGTCCCGCGCAAGAGAAGAACTAAATAAAGAAGAGATAACTGAAAGTGTAAAAATGGAAGAACAAATAAGTGAAAAACCGAGACATGAGTTAAACAACGAAAAAGGTGAGGCCGACAACGTTAAAATTCAAGAAGAGTCTAATTTTGAAGAAATTAATCTCTTGTCACCTTCTTTCAAAAATCATTGTTTAGTTCCCACTCATGCTAAGTTTTTAAAAGAGTTAAACACTAACACTAAAATTAAAGAAACGGTAAGTGTTAAGTTAACTAATGATCAAACCTCGCTAATAAAAGAAGACCCATTTGAAATTAACATTACACCGGTTCCATGTTTCTTTCAAAATTCATTTATTAGTAATGTCACAATTGATAAAGATCTTTGTGTTAACATAATGCCCAACTATATTTTCGAAAAATTAAGTATTAGTGATTTTTCTCCACTTCAAATACCCATTTTTCTATCTAATCGGAAAGTAATAAAATCAATCGGTGTAGTTGAGGATGTCTTGGTTCAAACAAATCAAATGGTAATCCCAACCGACTTCGTCATCCTTGATGACGCTCCTCTAGTGTTGGGACGACCCTTTGTAAAAACCCACAAAGCTTTGAAAAACCGGAAGCGCAACAATCTACAAATTCAATTAGGGGCATTTAAAAGAAGTGTCGATCTTGAGCGTTTAATGAAATATCCATTCGGCAATGACGACCCCCTAATTGAAGATGAGCCAGAACCACCTGATAAGATGGGTCTAGCCAAGGACCCTTATAAACGTGGCGCACCACGGAGGCATTCCGCGGAACTATCCTTAGTTTAATTTAGATTAACTTTTATATTTTATAGTTTAGTTTTAATTTTCAGGAAGAAAACACACTCAGAATGGTGAAGGATACTAAGGGAAGCTTGAACCAACAACCCATGCACAAAAACAGAGCCTCCCGACAATTTTTCTTCATTACAGCAAGTTCAACACGTGGCCGTGCTCACTCCAACACGCCCCGTGCCCGAGGTTCTGTAGAAAATGCCCAGTTCAGGTACCTGGACACGGGGCCGTGCTCACTGAACACGCCCCCGTGCCCAGCCTTCTGTTTACTTTTGGTACTGGCAGTCTGGACACTGGGCCGTGCTCAGCCAACACCACCCCGTGTTCAGCTACCCAGTACCATAAAATCTTGTTTTTAACCCACTTTTACACATTTTAATCAACTGAAAAACTTATTTTTGGGACACATTGAGGACAATGTGTAATTTAAGTGTGGGGGGGGGGGGGGGATGCTAAAACCTTGAATCTTGCAAGTCCTAATTACAAGCCTTACACAAAACTCTATTGGAACCGCTAATCACCCCAAATTTTTTCAAAATTTTTTCATTTTTTTACTTGTCTAGGTTTAACTTGGGAATTTCAAGTTCTAAAAAGGTTATATTTTTACAAATTTGCAACCGATAGCGTCGTGATAAAAAGAACCAACATAAGAAAATTATGAAAAAGCATGGCAAACTTAGTTAAAATTTGATTATGTATACTTGATCGCATAAAAACCCATTCCCACAAAAGTGAGTTTTGAGCCTTTATTGAGCATACAATACATATCCTTAAACTAAATGCTCATTTTTCGTTTCTTGTGTGAATAGCCGCTTGGTTCATACGACTCTAGAACTTGCCACGATGATACATTCCCGGTACTTACCAACTTAAACCCGAGTAAGTAAATGATGGAGGCAGTAGGACTAACCCTTTTTATTTCTACACCATTATTTTTTTTTATCACCCACCCAAAATCCCCCTAGTTAGCCCCTTTGAGCCTAAACCTTTTCATTTCATAACCCAAACCAAACACCCTTTTACCCACCAAAACCCTTTTTTTTTATTTTTAACCCTTTGTTTTAGTAGCTAGCTCGGTTTTACGTATGACTTTTCAAAAAAAAAAAAAAAATTGTGTTGATGATGAGGTAAAAGAGAAATAAATAAACAAGTTTATCAAAAATAACTTTGTTTGAATGAAAGCTTCATCAAAATAAAGATTGCAAAAAAAAAAAAAAAAAAAAATAAAATAAAATAAAATAAATAATAAAAAAATAAAAAGTCATACGAAAACCGACACCCGTTACACTTTTCGCCCTTTCACTAACCACTAACTCAACCACCTACCTTTAACTCAAGCCTAACCCTTCACCCAAAAAGTCATCTTAATATTTACAAAGGTATATAGTTAAAAAGGAGGAGGATTGATTGCTTGGCAAGCTTATGGTAAGAGTAAGTTCCATGCCGCTCTCGAGTGATCCACTAAAATACATATTCGGCCGAGTGTTGAGTGATCCCCGTGAGGTATGTGAACTTGTATATAAATGGAATTTTAAAGAGGCATGTTATGCCCTAATAAGTAATTTATTTTATGAAAAGTTTTAAATAAATCATGACGAATAGGATTGTAAATAAATAAAAACATAACTTAATAAAGAATCTTGGAAATCCCGACACTCTACGACAAGCCCAAAAAAAAAAAACTTTCTTTTCTACCCATTCCATTTGGGAGTGTAAAGCCACATTATAAAGAGTTTTGCTTGAGGACAAGCAAAGATTCAAGTGTGGGGGTATTTGATGTGTGCAAAATGCAACATATAAATTTTATCAATTGTGGCATAAAACTAACCCTTTTTTAGTACTAATGTTGGAAAAGGTGTGCTTTTGTCTTCCTTTTGTATTTTCAGGATTAAATGAGCTCAAATTAACAAAAGAAGCAAAAAGACATCAAAATCTAACATAAATACAAGAAAAGGAACAAGACGTGACATGCCCGACCCCACGACAGCATCTTCCCAAGCAAAACAAGAAGACAGAAGACTGAACACGCCCCGTGCTCAGCCAGCACGGGGGCGTGCCCAAGTGTCAGCAGAAAAGACAAAGTGGTAGAAGCTTCTATTGCCCACCACGGGGCCGTGCTCAGCGGACACGGGGCAGTGGTCAACTATAAGATTCGCACAATCCAGGCAAATCTTCATAGTACAAAGATTCTTCTGCACACGGGGTCGTGCTCAGCGGACACGGGGGTGTGGTCAACTAATAAGACAAGCTGCATTAAATGAAGAAAGAGAAGGATGTGGACACGGGGCCGTGCCCACTGGACATGGGGCCGTGCCCGAGCTTCTGTTCAGCCTATAAATAGGAGTGCTTGGCTCAAGCTCAAACGATCCCTTGGCAC
>JARYGA010027443.1:0-20241 GCA_030545235.1 Helianthus tuberosus
GATCGGTACTCGGCTTCGGCAGAGGAACGAGAAACAACAGGTTGTTAGTTTTCCAGGAGATTGGAGCACCTCTCAATAAAAGTAAGTACCCGGTTCGAGAGCGTCTAGAAAAGGGGCAGCCAAGCCAATCCGCATCACAATACCCAACTAGCTTATAACTATTTTCCCGTGATGAAAGAATTCCTTGACCTGGAGTTGCTTTGAGATAGCGGAGAACACGATGAACCGCATCGAGGTGAGGTTGTCTAGGATCTGAGAGAAATTGGCTGAGAACATTAACAACATATGTGATGTCGGGTCTGGTGGCTTGTAGATAAAGTAATCGACCCACGATCCTGCGATATCTACCACCATCTATTTTTGGTTATGTAGTTCCTTTGTCTAGTTTCAAGTTTGGTTCCATAGGAAATGTGCTCGGTCGACATCCTTAGAAGCCACAATCTTTGAGCATGCCGAGAGTGTACTTTCTTTGGCTCAGAACGAGCCCCTTTGAAGTACGAGCTACCTCTATTCCAAGGAAATATTTGAGATCCCCAAGGTCCTTGATGCTAAATCAGCGATTTAATTCATTTTTCGTTTCTTGAATCATCTCTTGTTGTTACCAACCATAATGATGTCATCCACATATATTAAAATCGCCACAATGTTGTTGCCTTGTTTGCGAATGAATAATGAATAATCTGCCTTGCATTGTTGAAAGCCCAAGTCGAGTAAAGAGGATGTGAATTTTTGATACCAATTCCATGAAGCTTGCTTTAGGCTGTAAAGAGATTTCCTCAACCTGCAAACTCTAGTTTCCCCTTCCTTAGAAAACCCCTGTGGAATCTTTATGTAAACTTCCTCGTGTGATCGGAGTGTCGCTTCCCTGTCAAAGATAATATTTATAAACCCAAACTACCCTTAACAATGTGTTAGTCGTAGTAAGGGGTCGATCCACGAAAAGTTTGTGGTTTACGTATGGATTAGCTCGATTATGAATTTGTCACGTTATTATAAAGCTTGCTATGTTTAATTTGTTTGTTTATTTGAAGGAAATGTTGGAAATAACAAAAAATGGTGGTAAAATTTATTAACTACTAAGATTTGATTGATTATGATTAACGAAAACACACTTCACGAATTAAACAATACTTTAGAAAAAGGGGTTCACACCCGGTTTCGGTAATTGCAAACCTAGGGTTTCTACAAGTTTTAAACTCAACTCAATTGCATAACGATTAACAGATTTAGTGTACCGTGACTTAGGTGCCGATAACTATCAACGTCCCGAAGAACGGACAAGAATGCACTTTGTAATCAGAACAAGTAAATCCTAACCACGACAACGCGTAATTACACATAACCATTTCGCAAAGTCATAACTTTATAATCATTCGACAATTTACGAATACGAAACAAATTCAAACAATTGTCTATGGTTTACAAAATCAACACAAATTGTCACAAAGTTGAATCACGTAACAATTCAAAACCCTAGATAAAACAACTACCTACACCGGGGTGAAACCGAGGTAACTAGCCACTCATGGTGAACGGAACTTGAACAATGGATGAGAGAAACTTGAACTTGAACATCTTGAAGCCTTGAGGATGGTGATGATGCTAATTAGGGTTTGTAGTGAATGGTGAAGGTGAATGAATGGATGGATTGATGGAAAGGATGATAGTAGGCTAGGGTTAGGATGAAGATGATTATGAAATCGTATGATTAATGGATGAATTCGTATGATTGTGGATGGAAAAGTTGAAGGTTTAGGCGCCAAGAACAATTCAAAAACTCCAAGATGTGTGTAACTCCCATCTAATGGGTCAAAAATTGTGTTTTAATTCCTTCCCAACCAACAAGAAACCAAAATTTCACGATTCGAAACTGTAAGAGGCGTCACTGACGGCCCCCCTGGGCGTCAACGACGGTATGCCAAAAGCTGAAAAGGTCCCGACGGCTTATTTCACTCTATACAGAACAAATTGGGCGACGAAAGACACCAGATGGCGTCACCGACGGCCCAGGAGGGCGTCGGCGACGGTGCCTCTTTTTCCTGATCTCCGTTTTTCACGTCTCTTGGTCCCGGTTGATCCGTTTGACATTCTGGTGGTCCGTTTTTTGTCCCGTTGGTCTGTAAAGCTCCCAATTAGCTCCTTAAACTTCGTTAGACCTGCAAAACACAACTCTAATCAAAAGTAGGCTAAATGAAATTAAAAACCATGTAAAAACATCAATTTAAACAAATACGAACACTGGTTTTCGACCACGTATCACATCCCCACGCTTGTCTTTTGCTTGCCCTCAAGCAAATATGTTTTCACTTTCACGTGGGTTGAACGAGAAACACACATCCCATTCCCGAGACTAAGGTTAAGGTCTAATGTCATACCCGGTTCATGATTTTTCGCAATTTTCAACATATTTAGCAATAAATGATTATGCATATAAGAATGGTCATCCAAGATTAACCTGTCACACCCCAACCGATGGCGGAAACATTAGGGCGTGACACTAAGCGAATCAGATTGCTCAAGAGTATCCATAACACTACTTGTTTCGATATAGATTAATCAGATTTCATAATAAGCATCAAAATGTCATACACGAATTAACCAAAAAAATTGTATCAAAATATAGATCAAAACATATTCTAAAATATTGTCTTTCTAAGATGAGTTTCTAAGTATCATCCTAGCTTGATTTCTTCATGTCCCATCTTATCAACCTGCAACATGTATTAAAATACAATCAACAAAGATGTTGGCGAGTATACAAGTTAGGATACATAGCATATTAGTTTAAACGTATAAAACTCGTATCTAACATGAACAACATATCACAAGTTTCAACATGCTAGTTAACGTGGTTCATATGATAACCCAAGTCTCCAACGCGTTAACGTGCCTTTCCTACTTCGTCGCAACGAAGAGGAGGTAAAAGAATCAAAACTTAACTATACTCCCCAAGACTCAAAGAGCGGTGCGTTACCCCTATAGCGCTATAATTGTTAAGGCGAGCTACACATAAGAATCAAACATTCACATAGCATAAAAGTCTCAAGTATCATAAGTATCATGTTTTCATGTTTAATGCGGATAAAGCATGTTTATAAACAAGTTTCAAGTGTCAAGTGTTTTAATATAGAATACATGTTGCATCCCAAAGTGTTAAAGAAAAAGGGATCGAGTATACTCACAATGGGTGCTTAGAATCCTAAACACAGTCGGATTGGATCGAAGGGAGCGCTGGATCAGCCTGCGTGCGGGGAACAGAGCATAAGTCCTCTAAGTGCTGACCCGGTCGGGAACAGAGTGTCGAATAGTGCGAAAATCGAGTTAAAGTGTCTGACAAACTACCTGAGCGGATGGTCATCCGAGCGGATGGCCAATCGAACAGTGTGTAGATGTCTGTGATCTGTAGCAGATCATCTGGACAGATGTTCATCCGATCAGATGGCCATTCGAACAGATGGTTAGTGTGTGAAGTTTTGTAAAATTTCTAAGTAAAAGTTCTGAGTAAACGGAGACGGCATGACAACGTGTCAAACAACGGAAACACACCAAACCCAGCTCATTCGATCGGATGGGTATCACCCCAACAGACAGACGAGCTGTTTTCAGTGAAATTTCATGTTCGACCCGTAGATCGGTCCATTTCTCCGGTGGGAATCAGTCTTCAAGCCGACTCTCAACTAAGGAACGAGTCGTGAGCCCGATTGAGTCCGATTTCTCCACTGTTTTGTATAAAAACTGAGGAAAAGTTTAGAAATCAGTTGCAAAACGTGAAGTTTATCAGATCCGAGTCGGAAACATGTGAAATTCTGTTAGATCTGGTATAAAAGTGTGACAATCCTTTAGATCTTGTATGAAAGTTGTGAATATCCGCTAGATCTGGAACCATTCTTGGTTAAATGGTGCTCCACAACAATTTTCATAAGCAACCGAGTGGAAACCACTTTTAAGAGGCCCAAATCAGTTGGTTTTCAGGAAAAAGTTGAAGTGTTCGTGTGATATTGATGAAGAATATGGTGTAGAAGTGATTGAAGATGAAGGTTGTACAAGATTTGAGGAGAAATACTTACGGAATGGCCTTGAATTGCGATTAAAGTGACTGAGAGTGACTTGAGTGCGTGTGGTCGGATGGCAGAGTGAAAGGTGAGAATGAAGGGTTAAGTGCCCTATTTATAGATGACAGTGATAGAGCTAGTCGAATGACTACGATCGAATGGGGTTAAGTCGGTGCAAGTGTGTGGCAGCTGATAGGATGGCGTCCGGTCGAATGGCTATCCGATCGGATGTCCATTCGGACAGCCGATTCACGTTTGTTAGGTTTCTGACTTTGGTTCGTTTTGCGAGCTAGGTTAAGCGTTGCATTACGTATTATTGTGAGTAGCCATTACGTAGAGTATTATTTGCACAAGGAGTTTTCCGTGTTTCAGGTTTGCGTTTAAGCTAGTTTCTCATTCAGTAAGTATCAAAGCATCACAAAGAATCAAGAATCATATCGTTCCCATATAAAGCGTCACAAGAGTCAAGCATCACAAGAGTCAAGATTCACATCGTTCATATATAAAGCATCACAGGAGTCAAGATTCACATAGAGTAAAAGTTTCACAAAATTAAGATTCAAATAGTATCATTTCTCATTATGATCGATCGTCTCAAGTGTAAAAGCATCACACGATAGGAAGTATGACGAGACTTGTCGAGATAATAAAAGTATCGAAACGCTGGGCGTTACAGTCTCCCCTCCTTTAGGAGATTTCGTCCCTGAAATCTAAGAGGAAGACTGAACAAAGAGTTGTGGATACTTGGTTTTAATTTCACTATCGAGTTCCCAAGTGAATTCGGCGTCACGCTTTCCTTCCCATCGAACCTTGACTATGGAAATTTTGCTGCGCCTTAGCCGCTTGGTACCACGGTCCATGATTTCGACCAGTTTCTCCACAAAATGTAGGGTCTCGTTTATTTGCAAGTCTTCGATGGGAATCTGAAGTTCCCCATCTGCTAAGCACTTCCTGAGATTAGAAACATGGAATGTCGGATGTACGTTGCTAAGCTCTTGAGGCAAATCGAGTCGGTAAGCCACCTTGCCAATCCTTTTGAGTATCTTGAAAGGTCCCACATAGCGAGGGGCAAGCTTTCCCTTTTTACCACAGCGTATCACTCCCTTCCAGGGAGATACTTTGAGTAGAACGTGATCTCCAACATTGAATTCCACAGGCTTACGCCTTTTGTCATTATAGCTCTTTTGTCTGCTCCTAGCCTTGATCAAGTTATCGCGGATCTTAAGAATCTTATCTGTCGTCTCTTGAATGATCTCAGGGCCAGTAAGTTGCTTGTCACCAATCTCATGCCAACTGAGGGGAGATCGGCACCTGCGACCGTATAAAGCTTTGAAAGGAGCCATCTGAATACTGGAATGATAGATGTTGTTGTACGAGAATTCGATCAATGGTAAATGTACATCCCAATTACCACAAAAGTCGATGACACAAGAACGGAGCATATCCTCTAGGGTCTGAATAGTGCGTTCAGTCTGTCCATCCGTTTGAGGATGAAAGGCTGTACTAAGATTTGTTAGGATCTGAGTTTCTTTAGATTGTGTTGTTTAATTGAAATGGAAGATGAAATAGAGAGTTAATGTGCAGCGGAAATGGAAATAAACTTTAACACACAATCAAAGAAGAACAGTTTTCAACAAACATGATTTCCATTAGTCGAAAGATTGTATCTATTACAAAATTCAACAATGCATGCATGCAACTAAACTCCCCCTCAGCCTGAGCTCACTGATTTGTTCGTACAAGATGACTTGGTGAGAAAGAGCTAATAGAACAGTACAGGTACTGTTCTATTTATAGTACAAACTAAACCACTAAGCATTTTTGTTGACGTCACCTAGAAAGTGACATCTAACAACCTAACTACCTCTAAACACTGATAATACAAAACACTGATTACATTAATCACTGATTATACAAAACACTGATTCAACTTTCCACTGTTGTTGCCAAAGCACTGATGTTGAGGATCAATGCTTTCTTCAAAGGATGATCAGACCTTGAATCAGCTGTGCTTTTATCTTCATCAGTACTTGAGAGACAGCAGTAGTTAGGGCTTCAGTCTTTATACATCATCAGATCTTTAGTTATTAGTTGTTGAGAAGATCAGTACTTAGAATTCATCAGATGATAGATAACCACTGTCATGGGGAGAATCTAGAACAAGCTCTGCTTATGATGATCAACTGTTGAGAACCAGTTTTGGCTTTCCTTATCATCTGTTCTTCTGGGCTTGAATGCATGGGCCAACAATCTCCCTCTAGAACAGATGATGCCAAAACACTTCTTTATTTTTTTTATCTTTATTCTCTCATCAGCTTCTCTCTGATTTGCCCTTTGAATTGTAATACAAAGTTCATGGAGTCTTCATCATCCTCATCCCTGCAAAGTTGAAGGTCTAAAAGATCTAGGAGATCAACTACATCCAGACCTAATGCATCCTCCCTTGAAATGTGTTCAACTTTTCCATTGGACTTGAGCAGAGTCAATACATGGGTCTTTTTATTTGACTTCCACTTTAGTATTTTTGAGTTCAATGGATTTCTTGGGATGGACTTTATTTGATGAGAGTTTGGTGAAGGAGGCCTGCTCATAAATCTTTTGGCAGTTTCTTGTAACTTTTGTGAGTCAGGATTCTCTTCAATCATCTGCTTGATGGCCACTTTCATGATATCAGCTTCTCTATGTGCATCTTCTTCATCTATCTGCTTTTGCCTTTTTCTTTGATTTAAGGCAATGATGGTTGTGTCAGATGATGTGAACAATGTTTTTAGAGATAGGGTCTGCTGCTTTGGCTCATCAGTGGTTTTGCTCTAGTATACTGGTTTCTTTGGTGCTTTAGGATCTGTCTCTCTTAGTTTTTCCATCTTTTCATAGACCATATTAGTGTATTGCCTTGACCATTTTGAGATAGTCTTTGCTGAACCATACTTGGTTGCAACCAACTCAGCTTTCTTTCTTTTATATTCCAGGGTAAGTTCTGCAATAGTCTTTTTGTACTTATTCCAATCTGGTGCAGACCTTTTCATTTTAGGATCATTCCTTACCCTTTCAATTCTATTAGCTTCAGATTTGAGTGAAATGAGTGGCCAGTCTTTGAATTGTTCAACTTTGGCAGGATAGAATTTGTCTCTCATTGTAACACCCCGTGTTTCGAAAGTCAAAGTCAAAGTCAAGATTGAAGTCAAAGGAAGAAAAGATTGCTAATTGCGATCTGTCTCTCCTTGCTCAATTCCTGTTTTGACTTCTTTGACTTGTAGTTAGTCTATTTTGTTATCGCTTTAGTTGTATTATGTGGAGTATCTATTAATAATCGCATAGTAGTCGCTGTTTATCGCATGTTTAATCGCTTTATCGCTATCGCAATCGCAACTCGAATTACGCATTTTGGATATTGTTATACGTGTGTGCGTGCCTTATGTGTTACGTGTGCATGTTTATTTATGTTATGTGTGGTAATCAATCGAAACGCAATTGAACTCAATCGCAATCGAATCGCAAATGCTAAACGAATACGAAATAAGGATGATTGTATGTTGATATAGTAGTTGGGATTAAAAGTAATTTGACTAGGAAAATCTAACGCATCGAAACGCTCGCAATCGCAATCGAAACAGCAAAACTCGTCGCACCAAACACTCGAACCAAGCGACCGATCGATCAGGTGACCAGCCGATCGACCAGCCGTTCGATCGAGCTGCCGCTCGATCGACCAGCTGTTCGACAAGGCTGCCACCCGATCGGCCAGCCCTTTCCTCTTTGGGAAACTCTATAAATACCCCCTGTCACCATCATACTTTCCACTTTTGGCAACTCTCCTCCGACCAGCTCATCTTCCGCACTTTTCTTCAGATTTCTCGCGATTCCGGTAAGATCTCGTCCTAAATATTGTACTTCCTTAATCTACATGCACTCCTACACCTTTCTATCTTTTGAATCTTAACTTTTAACCGTGAAATCATCAAGATTCAAGGTGTTCTAGGATGACGTCATCATGTGTTCTTGAGAACTTCATGTCTTGGCGTCAATCCACCAAGAACAACTTAGATCTAACCGATTTCCACATAAACAAACAAAGATCTTTCATAGATCTAAACATATTCACAATAAAAAGGATTGAAAGATGGTTTTCCAACTTTCTTTCAACTCTTTTACACTCAATGCCTTCAAAACCGATAGATTCGGAGCTTGTGCCGACTTACTACTCATTCTTGTGGTTATGTTGGTTCAAGATCTGGATTCTATCCACGAGACTACGGATTTTGGGTTAAACATGGAACACCGTCTCGAACCGTTAACTAGCCGGATTTGGGGTGATTCCTGTCCGATCAGGGGTACCAAGTATTGATAAGGTTTCTGTTGCTTAATAAGTTATCAAAACGTCTCGATAAAACGTCAAATAATCAAAACAGTCAAGTGTAAGACGAACAGGTCGACCAGGACGGAGTGTCGTCCGACCGGACTGCTGTCCGATCGGACAGCTATCCGAACGACCGGTCATCCGATCGACTTGCACCTTGGCCCCACAATTTATTTTCAAATCAACCCTCAAGAGTTTTGGGAACACCGAACGGATTGCCGTCCGATCGAGTTACCACTCGATCGACCGACCATCCGACTAAGTGATGTTTCGAAACTTCAACACTTAAACAATTTTCAACATGTTCAATGCACAAGGGATGCCACCCGATCGAACAACCGTCCGATCGAGTGACAACCTGCTGAGAACTTGTTCTCGCTGAAGTGCCCAACCTATCAGACTGTCGCCCGATCGAATGGTCGTTCGATCGATCGACCTGAAAGGTAGAGATACTTCAATGTTTTCAAAATGCTACAACGAAAACTTCAAAAGTCAAGCCATCATACACGAACACATCCTTCCCAAAGGAAGTAACTATCCACTCGAACGGTTATCCGACAGGACGACCGTCCGAACGGACTGTCACTCGAACGACCGGCTGCCCGATCGGACTATCATCCGATCGAACTGCTGTCCTACCCACTTGCACTCTGTATCGTTTTACGCGTCGCTTATCGTTATACTATCAATCTTTTCAGGCTAACCCTACTCTCTAGCGCTCCCTTCAATCCATCAATCGCTGTGAGTATACTCGATCCCTTTTTTCTTTACGCACTTTTGGGTGTTACATACGTTACCTATACAAAATCACATCAAACACACTACGCAATACTTTAAACGCTAACCGTTATCGCATGTTATACGTGACTTAATGAATGCTTGTTTGTTATGTTTACACATGGAATGCTGTCTACCTGCCTTAGCAACGATAGTACTATAGTTTGGACTCAGCACCTCTTCACTCAGGGGTTGTTAAGGACAATTAGTTACATGGCTCACAGTGGTGAGTGTGTATCGCGCACTGCCTTGGGCAGTCAACCCGCAGTCATTGGTATCGATAGGTTCATGTCGATAACTAACATGCCTCATTTTACACTGTGTACATGCTGGTTATGCGTAACGCTTTCGAACTCTATATGCTATTATCAAACTTGTATGCTCACCTTTACACTATGTGTATTGACTTTTTACTTTAACGTATGTGACAGGTGCTTAGGATGCTTATTTGCTTTCTATGCTGTGAAATCGACGCTAGGAAAGACCTAGGTCAACAATAAACAGTTGTCTGGAATGAAAATCTGAGTTGTCGGAATAGAACAATTTGACTAGATCTTTTCTGTAATAATTGTATTATCATTTATGACATGGTACGGGACGGGACGTGTTGCTTTAAATATTTGGTAAATATAGTTGTTATGGAAACTTCTGGACAATCTGTTTCGCTTAGTGCCACGCCCCGATGTTTCCGCCATCGGTTGGGGTGTGACAGATTGGTATCAGAGCCATAACTATAGGGAATTAAGAAAGACTCGACCTAGTCCGGGTCGATGTCTTAGAAACCGAGTCTATAGTTAGGAACCAACAGACCGACTCGTGCATACCCTGTAGGGATTATGTACGATAGAAATAGCAAGTAAGCTTGTACAAACCAGAGAAATTGCTATTTTCCGCTGATCTCGTCTACGCTACTCTATCACCGCACTCGAATTTTCAAATATGAATGAGCGATTAAGTCGAGATTAGGTGTGAAAACCGGAAACTCTCGACTAAATTGCTTGTTCAACCCACATTTTTATCTATGAACACGAGAAATTGCGTTGGAATAGGAGTGAAATCCATACTTTGACGCATAATTCTCTTTTATTTTATCAAAACAGGAACGAAGTTGTTAAGCCAGGGGTGAAACCCTAACCTTGACGACTTGTTCCGACCTTTACTTGGTTTTTACAAAACTCTCACCAAAGTCTCGACGGACTCCAACGACTTGAAGTCACGGTATGACTAAAGGGATGCGTGCCGAACGCCCAAGAGTCGAGGCAAAAACACAGTCCTGAAAGTCAAAGTATGTACAACAAGTCCTTGAGAATAGCCGAATCACTTTGGATAGTCAATGTCTAATAGCCGCAGATGATCTATTTCTTGATTTTTGTGTGTTTCGATTCTGAGCCCGCAACTGCTGACTCTAATGATTCGTCGATTTTATGTGTTTGTATGTGTATTTACCTGCTTATGTGTTTTAATTTTTGGAGACTTATTCGATTTTCGCTTTCACTTTGATCGACACGCACGACCCTCATTGCATATCTACCTCAAAACGCTGACAAATCGCTACTACTATGAGGAACGGCCTTACGCCCTAATGTTTGCTAAGTTAATTGATTATACTATACTATACGCTATGATAATCGTTGTACGCAAACCCTCGCAACAAAAGCGTCGGCTTTGAATGATAGGTTTCTGTATTCGGATTGCTCCCATGTGCTTCTAAGTGAAATACATGCTTATATGCTTATGTGTTTCTGTGCCTTACGTGCTTATGTGCTTCTGTGCTGATGTGAATCTGTGGTTATGTGTAGATATGATTACGTGACTGTGTTCCTGAGCTTTACTAAGTATTAGACGTGTGAGGTGAGATTCGATTATGACGTGTCTGAGACCTATGACGATGTCTGTTGTAGACAATGTCAACTGGACCATCATCTGGACCCCGTTACCCACGACTTTCTCGCCAGGAACAGAGAGACAAACACCTTGCCGCCATCCTCGCTAAACAAGTGGCAAAGGTTGTGCCTCAGATCGTGAGTGAGATTTATGAGAATGTTAGCAAATCATCTGAGGAGTCCAGAACCGAAGCTCCTAAAGTTGCTCCCAAGACTGCTTTCAGCTTCAAGCAGTTCAAGGCTTGCGGTCCAAAGGAATTCAATGGAGAAGATGGCCCTACGGCTATGTTTCAATGGTTCGATTCCGTTGAAGTCACTCTGCGCCAGAGTGGATGTCCAGAAAATCTCCGCACTCTAAACGCTACCGGCGTCTTCCAGTCCGGCGCATTAGACTGGTGGACGGCCGAGAGAAACAAACGCGGAAATGATGCAGCCTATGAGCTGACATGGGAAGAGCTGAAGGCCATTATGATGGATGAATTCTACCCTCCCCATGAACGCCAAAAGCTGGAGGACGAATTCTGGCACATTAAGCAGAAAGAAGGTAACAACGCTGCCCTGACTGCTCGCTTTAAGCAGCTCAGCATCATCTGCCCCGATCAAGTGAAGACGCCCGACATGACGATCAAGAAGTACATTCGAGCTCTACCCGATTGTGTTGCGGATTTTGTGCATGCCGCAAATCCAGCAACGATCGAAGAAACATACTTGCTTACCGCTGAGATCAACAACAAGCGAGTAAAAGCTGATTTTTGGGATAAAACTTCAAAGAACCTGCACCAAGTCACCGCCGCACCAACCGCCGAAACCGCCGCCGCTCACTCATCAAAAGCCTCTTGCCGTAAGAAGAAGAACAACAATAGCAGCTCCAGCAACAATAACTGTGCTGTCACTACCACTGCTGCTCCACTGCAAGCCGTGCCAGCTCAGCAGCAATCTCACCACCGCCCAGCACCAGTTACCTATTCACCGCCTGCAAAGCGTGCATACACAGGCCCTCACCCTGCCTGCCCGACATGCACTTATCATCACCCGGTGGGTCTAGCTTGCCATTTCTGCGCTCACTGCAATATGTACGACCACTTCACTGCAAATTTCCGTACTGGTCCCCGTCAAGCACCAGCTCAAGCCACTGCTCATCAAGCTCTGCTCCCAGCCCCACAAGGCCAACAAGCGGCTCAGGCACCCGCGGCCAACGCCCGAGTCTGCTTCGCATGTGGTGATCCCAACCACTTTACGAACATGTGCCCGAACAGGGTTGTGAAACAAGAGCCCCAGCAGCAGCAGCCTCACCAGCAACAACAACCTCAGTAGCAGCAACAAGCCGCCCGCGCCAGAACTTTCAACATCAACGTGCGCCAAGCCAAGGCTGACAACAACGTGGTCAATGGTACGTTCCTTGTGAATGGTATTTATGCATCGTGTTTGTTTGATACTGGAGCCGATAACTGCTTTGTGTCGTTTGAATTCGAGAAGCTTCTTAGTCGTAAGCGCTCCTATCTCCCCTCGACGTTCGATGTTGAAGTTGCCACCGGAAGAACTGTCGCCGTTAATTCTGTTCTTCGTGATTGTACTCTTGAGTTCAACAATTACATCTTCCCAATCGATCTTATTCCGATGCAACTCGGAAGTTTTGCCATCATAGTAGGCATGGACTTTCTTCGCGAAAACCGTGCTGAAGTTGTGTGCTTCGATAAGATGATTCGATTCTCGCTCGCGAATGGTGATTTATTGTGTGTGTATGGCGAAACTGCCTCGAAAGGTCTCAAGCTCATGTCGTGTGTCCAAGCTAGCAAGTATCTCCGCAAGGAATACATAGCTTTCTTGGCTAACATTGTAGTAGCGGAGAAGGAAAAGAAAGGAAGACATGGTGTAAACGATGTTCCAGTGGTTCGAGAATTTCCTAACGTTTTTCCTGAGGATCTTCCCGGACTACCGCCAAGTCGTGATATCGACTTTCGCATCGACCTCATTCCTGGAGCCAACCCTGTTGCCAAAGCCCCTTACCGTCTTGCACCGTCCGAAATGCGTGAACTCTCGAGTCAGCTTCAGGAATTACTTGAGAAAGGCTTCATTCGCCCGAGCACCTCTCCTTGGGGCACACCAGTCCTTTTCGTTAAAAAGAAGGATGGGTTGCTCCGGATGTGCATCGACTATCGGGAACTGAATAAGTTGACTATCAAGAACCTCTATCCCCTGCCTCGCATCGATGATTTGTTTGATCAGCTACAAGGTGCTACGTGTTTCTCGAAGATCGATCTACGTTCAGGCTATCACCAGCTACGCATCCAAGAGGAGGATATACCCAAGACCGCTTTTCGCACTCGTTACGGCCACTAGGAGTTCGTTGTTATGCCTTTTGGTTTAACCAACGCACCCGCGGTTTTCATGGATCTGATGAATCGCGTGTGTAAACCTTATCTCGACCGTTTCATCATCGTATTCATCGACGATGTCTTGATCTATTCCAAATCGAAAGCCGAACACGCGCAACATCTACGTTTGGTTCTCGAGCTACTCCAGGGGAATCGACTCTATGCCAAGTTCTCCAAGTGTGAATTTTGGCTGGAGGAGGTTCAGTTTCTGGGTCACATTGTAAATAGTCAAGGTATTCACATCGACCCCACGAAGATTGAAGCCGTTAAGAGTTGGATTACACCTAAGAACCCGTCTGAAGTCCGTTCTTTTCTTGGACTAGCGGGCTATTATCGACGATTTATCGAGGGATTCTCAAGAATCGTTGTGCCGCTTACCGCCCTCACGCATAAAGTCAAGCCCTTTGTTTGGGGAACTGAACAAGAGTCTGCCTTCCAAACCCTGAAGCGCATGCTTTGTAATGCTCCTGTTCTCACATTGCCCGACGGAAACGACGACTTTATTGTCTATTATGATGCCTCGAACCTTGGTCTTGGCTGCGTTCTCATGCAACGGGACAAGGTCATTGCCTACGCATCTCGTCAGCTCAAAATCCACGAAAAGAACTATACAACCCATGATCTCGAGCTAGGCGCAGTTGTTTTTGCATTAAAGATTTGGTGACACTACCTGTATGGTACAAAGTGTACGATCTTCACAGATTATAGGAGCCTACAACATATCTTTGACCAGAAGGAACTTAATATGCGTCAACGCCGATGGGTAGAACTACTCAATGATTATGACTGTGAGATTCGTTATCACCCTGGCAAAGTAAATGTCGTTGCCGACGATCTCAGCAGACGGAGTTATTTGCTTAGCATTCGTGATACCCGAGCCCAATTCGATCTCGAAACCCTCATTCGCGAAGCCCAGCATGCTTGTTTTAACGAGCGCACTTTGGATAAGGAAAGAATCTACCACGATGGAGCTCAGCTTGTGAATAAGTCGAATGGGATATTCCACTACCTGGACCGAATTTGGATCCCTAAACGGACCAATTTACGACAGACTCTGATGGACGAAGCCCACAAATCCCGGTATTCTATTCATCCCGGTGCCGAAAAAATGTACAGGACCTTCGCTACAAGTACTGGTGGCCGGGCATGAAGAGAGATATCGCTCTCTACAAGTACTGACTTGCTCGAAGGTCAAGGCTGAACACCAACGGCCCTCTGGCTTACTCGAACAACCCCCGATCCCTATGTGGAAGTGGAAAAGTAAAGCTATGGACTTCATAACAAAACTCCCGCGCACGCCATCAGGTCACGACAGCATCTGGGTTGTTGTTGACCGTTTGACCAAATCAGCCCATTTTTTGCCAATACGGGAAGACTACAAGGTAGAACGATTAGCCCGAATCTACACCAATGAGATCATTTGTCGTCATGGGACGCCTCGCGACATCATCTCTGACCGTGACACTCGGTTTACCTCGCGGCTATGGGAAACGTTTCAAGCTGCTCTCGGTACGACGCTTAATCTAAGTACCGCATTCCACCCTCAAACCGACGGTCAGACTGAGAGAATGATCCGTACTCTTGAACACATGCTCCGTTCGTGTGTCATAGATTTCGGTGGTAGTTGGGATGCATACATGTCGTTAGTCGAATTCTCGTACAACAACAGTTATCATTCCAGCATTCAAATGGCACCATTCGAGGCTTTATACGGAAGAAAATGTCGATCGCCTATTGTGTGGCACGAGATCGGTCACTCGCAATTAACCTGTCCTGAGCTACTGCAAGAAACAACCGACAAAGTCCTCCAAATAAGAGATAACTTGCTGAAAGCTCGGAGTCGTCAGAAAAGTTACGCCGATAGACGACGCAAGCCCCTTGAATTTGACGTTGGCGACTACGTACTCCTAAAGGTATCACCTTGGAAGGGTGTGGTCAAATTCGGCAAGAAAGGGAATCTAGCGCCTCGATATGTTGGACCTTTTAAGATTCTGGAAAGGATCAGAAAAGTCGCCTACAGACTCGAACTACCGGAGGAACTTAG
Source organism: Helianthus tuberosus (assembly GCA_030545235.1). Lineage (NCBI taxonomy): Eukaryota > Viridiplantae > Streptophyta > Magnoliopsida > Asterales > Asteraceae > Helianthus > Helianthus tuberosus. Next base: position 15,489 of record JARYGA010027443.1, read on the forward strand.
TAATGTACACCCGACTTTCCATGTGTCAAACCTCTGAAAGTGCCTGGCTGAGCATGACTTGATTGTACCTCTCGATGACCTCCAAGTAAACGAAATACTACACTTCGTGGAGAAGCCTGTCAAAATCATGGATCGCCAAACCAAGCAGCTCAGACGATCGTGCATTCCCATTGTGAAAGTCCGATGGGAAGGCAAACGAGGTGCAAAGTTCACTTGGGAACTCGAAAGCGACATGAAGGCGAAATACCCACAGTTGTTTGTTACGGCTTTGGCCTAATTTCGGGACGAAATTCCCTCAACTAGGGGAGGCTGTAACACCCCGTGTTTCGGAAGTCAAAATCAAAGTCAAGATTGAAGTCAAAGGAAGAAAAGATTGCTAATTGCGATCTGTCTCTCCTTGCTCAATTCCTGTTTTGACTTCTTTGACTTGTAGTTAGTCTATTTTGTTATCGCTTTAGTTGTATTATGTGGAGTATCTATCAATAATCGCATAATAGTCGTTGTTTATCGCATGTTTAATCGCTTTATCGCTATCGCACTCGCAACTCGAATTACGCATTTTGGATATTGTTATACGTGTGTGTGTGCCTTATGTGTTACGTGCGCATGTTTATTTATGTTATGTGTGGTAATCAATCGAAACGCAATCGAACTCAATCGCAATCGAATCGCAAACGCTAAACGAATACGAAATAAGGATGATTGTATGTTGATATAGTAGTTGGGATTAAAAGTAATTTGACTTGGAAACTCTAACGCATCGAAATGCTCGCAATCGCAATCGAAACGACAAAACTCATCGCACCAAACACTTGAACCAAGCGACCGATCGATTAGGCGACCAGCCGATCGACCAGCCGTTCGATCGAGCTGCCGCTCGATCGACCAGCTGTTCGACCAGGCTGCCACCCGATCGGCCAGCCCTTTCCTCTTTGGGAAACCCTATAAATACCCCCCTGTCACCATCATACTTTCCACTTTTGGCAACTCTCCTCCGACCAGCTCATCTTCCCCACTTTTCTTCAGATTTCTCGCGATTCCGGTAAGATCTCGTCCTAAATGTTGTACTTCCTTAATCTACACGCACTCCTACACCTTTCTATCTTTTGAATCTTAACTTTTAACCGTGAAATCATCAAGATTCAAGGTGTTCTAGGATGACGTCATCATGTGTTCTTGAGAGGTTCATGTCTTGGCCTCAATCCACCAAGAACAACTTAGATCTAACCGATTTCCACATAAACAAACAAAGATCTTTCATAGATCTAAACATATTCACAATAAAAAGTATTGAAAGATGGTTTTTCAACTTTCTTTCAACTCTTTTACACTCAATGCCTTCAAAACCGATAGATTCGGAGCTTGTGCCGACTTACTACTCATTCTTGTGGTTGTGTTGGTTCAAGATCTGGATTCTATCCACGAGACTACCGATTTCGGGTTAAACATGGAACACCGTCTCGAACCGATAACTGGCCGGATTTGGGGTGATTCCTGTCCGATCTGGGGTACCAAGTATTGACAAGGTTTCTGTTGCTTAATAAGTTATCAAAACGTCTCGATAAAACGTCAAATAATCAAAACAGTCAAGTGTAAGACGAACAGGTCGACCAGGACGGAGTGTCGTCCGACCGGACTGCTGTCCGATCGGACAACCATCCGAACGACCGGTCATCCGATCGACTTGCACCTTGGCCCCACAATTTATTTTCAAATCAACCCTCAAGAGTTTTGGGAACACCGAACGTATTGTCATCCGATCGAGTTACCACTCGATCGACCGACCATCCGACTATGTGGTGTTTTGAAACTTCAACACTTAAATAATTTTCAACATGTTCAATGCACAAGGGATGCCACCCGATCGAATAACCGTCCGATCGAGTGACAACCTGCTGAGAACTTGTTCTCGCTGAAGTGCCCAACCTATCGGACTGTCGCCCGATCGAACGGTCGTTCGATCGATCGACCTGAAAGGTAGAGATACTTCAATGTTTTCAAAATGCTACAACGAAAACTTCAAAAGTCAAGCCATCATACACGAACACATCCTTCCCAAAGGAAGTAACTATCCACTCGAACGGTCATCCGACCGGACGATCGTCCGAACGGACTGTCACTCGAACGACCGGCTGCCCGATCGGACTATCATCCGATCGAACTGCTGTCCTACCCACTTGCACTCTGTATCGTTTTACACGTTGCTTATCGTTATACTATCAATCTGTTCAGGCTAATCCTACTCTCTAGCGTTCCCTTCAATCCATCAATCACTGTGAGTATACTCGATCCCTTTTTGCTTTACGCACTTTTGGGTGTTACATACGTTACCTATACAAAATCACATCGAACACACTACGCAATACTTTAAACTCTAACCGTTATCGCATGTTATACGTGACTTAATGAATGCTTGTTTGTTATGTTTACACATGGAATGGTGTCTACCTGCCTTAGCAACGATAGTACTATAGTTTGGACTCAGCACCTGTTCACTCAGGGGTTGTTAAGGACAATTAGTTACATGGCTCACAGTGGTGAGTGTGTATCGCGCACTGCCTTGGGCAGTCAACCCGCAGTCATTGGTATCGATAGGTTCATGTCGATAACTAACATGCCTCATTTTACACTGTGTACGTGTTGGTTATGCGTAACGCTTTCGAACTCTATATGCTATTATCAAACTTGTATGCTCACCTTTACACTATGTGTATTGACTTTTACTTTAACGTATGTGACAGGTGCTTAGGATGCTTATTTGCTTTCTTTGCTGTGAAATCGAGGCTAGGAAAGACATAGGTCAACAATAAACAGTTGTTTGTAATGAAAATCTGAGTTGTCGGAACAGAACAATTTGACTAGATCTTTTCTATAATAATTGTATTATCATTTATGACATGGTACGGGACGTGTTGCTTTAAATATTTGGTAAATATAGTTGTTATGGAAACTTCTGGACAATCTGTTTCGCTCAGTGCACGCCCCGATGTTTCCGCCATCGGTTGGGGTGTGACACTCATGATGAGCTCTAAGAGATCTTTCCTCATCTCCTTTTGCAGATCAGCATTTGGTGGTAAGTTTGACATCTCTTTGCTTAAGTCTCTTGCATAGTCTTCCAATTTCTTGACTTTACTAAGCCCATGCTGCATTCGACTTGAGATGTTACTATCACCTTGCCCTTTACCTTCATATTTGGCTTGTAATTCAGCTTGCCTGGCTTTGAGTTTTAAATATTCATTTATGTTCTTTGGAGGTTTAAAGCCATGAAGGGATGGGAACTTTCTCTTTGCAGGATCATCCACTGTATAGAATTGCCTCATTTCACCTTTTACTGCGCAACTCTAGAGGATAATCTGCTGCTAATGGAATGGCTCTTGAAGGATCATGACCTTCAAGTGTTTGTGGGTCAGTGAGTGGGTTTGATGATGGTGGACACACTCGACACATACCATTGATCTTGTTCATTATCATCTTAGATTAGTTAGTGTAATTCTTGGACACCATATGGATTTATTATGAATTCTTATCATGTTATATTATATAGAAAAATTATTAGAATATAATTTTATCAAAATAAAATTTTACAAATATTGTCTGTAATTATTTTAGAGAATATATATGACATGGAATGTTTATAACATATTTCATGACTTTTGGTAAATTATTTTATAATAAAAGTACTAGTTAAAATATAAAACAAATTAAGTCTTTTACAAATTTAATTATATTGTATAAAAATACAAGATAAATAGAAATTCTTGATGTATAAACTTATCGGATGAATTTTATTAATTTGTCTAAAATTAAAACATTTAAAAATATATATATAATATAATTAATTTTGTGTTATTATCATAATTCATGTTTATTTGTTTATTTCTACATATATAGATTTATTGAATGATTTATTAATAATTTAACTAGACTTAGCTAATACAATAATATATAAATAATGACATAATTAATTTTATGTTATTAGCACAAGTTGTCACATTTACTCATCTTTATTCACAAATATTATTTTATTATTCATGTTGGAACTAAATTTTGTGTTATTGTTATAATTCACATTTACTTATCCAACCTTGACAACTGTGAGACCTACTATGGCAATTACTCGCTATATCTTAATGACGGTAAAGGACTTCCTATCCTACATATCGTTTCCACTAAATTATTTTCCACAAAAAAACTTTATCTTTTTCTAACATCCTTCATATTCCTGAAATCAAGAAAAATCTTCTCTCTGTTCAACAATTTTGTTTAAATTATCATGTATTCTTTGAATTTCACTCTTCTTATTTTAGTGTGAACGAGTCAACTCGTACCATTCTTCTCACCAGTCCTAGTGAACACAATGTCTACTCTATATGTCTTCCTCAACTTAAATCTATTCAAAAGACTGCGTTCTCCACTATTCGTGCTTCTTTAGACATATAGCATATAAGACTTGGCCACCCTCATTCTCACCTTTTCCACTTTTGGCTCTCCAGTTTCAACTTTCCGTTACTACAAATACATCTTCCGTTTTGTGTACTCCTTGCCACTTTGGAAAAACATCAAAACTATCTTTGCCCAATGCTACGTTCGCGAGTTCCAATTTTCTTGAACCTATTTATGGTCATCATTATTTCCTGCGTGGAGCCCTGTTGCTGTGGTATCCTTTATGGTCATCATTATTTCCTTTTCTGTGTGCTCATTACTCTCGATACATGTTGATTTTTACTTTAGAACAAAATGATGTCTTCACCAC
>JARYGA010027444.1:0-29137 GCA_030545235.1 Helianthus tuberosus
TACTGGTGCCAATTATAGCTTCGTATCGTTAGAATTTGAGAATACGCTTGGTTTAACCGCTAGTAAGTTAGATATTCCCTACTCAATCGAATTAGCCAACGGGAAGTTAGTAGAAGCCAATGAAGTGATCAGAGGTTGTGTGATCGAGTTGGGAGAGCGTGAGTTACTTTGGATCTACTACCAGTCCAGTTGGGAAGCTTTGACGTAGTGGTAGGAATGGATTGGTTATCAGGCAACAAGGCTGAGATAGTTTGTCACGAAAAGGTTGTTCGTATCCCAACCGAAGATGGCGAAACAATTGTGGTTCACGGTGAGAAGCGTGATACGCCGTTAAGAATTATCAGCTGCCTGAAAGCGCGAAAGTGTTTGCAGAAGGGATGTGTTGCCTTCCTGGCACACATTGTGGATAAGAAGGCTGCTGAGCCGAAGATCGAAGACATCCCTATCGTGAGGGAATATCCAGAAGTCTTCCCAGAGGACTTACCTGGACTGCCACCTCAGAGACAAGTAGAGTTCCGCATTGACTTAGTTCCAGGCGCCGCACCTGTGGCTAAGGCACCTTACAGACTTGCTCCGTCTGAGATGCAGGAACTGTCGACACAACTTCAAGAGTTGTTAGACAAGGGATTTAACTGACCAAGCTTCTCGCCCTGGGGAGCTCCGGTCCTGTTTGTCAAGAAGAAGGACGGTAGTTTTCGAATGTGCATCGACTACCGGGAGCTGAACAAGCTGACGATCAAGAATAGATATCCTCTACCAAGAATTGATGATCTATTTGATCAACTGCAAGGCTCAAGCTTTTATTCAAAGATCGATCTTCGATCTGGATACCATCAGTTAAGGATACAAGAGGAGAGTATCCCGAAGACAGCCTTCAGAACTCATTATGGACACTACGAGTTCCTTGTTATGCCGTTTGGTTTGACAAACGCGCCTGCAGTCTTTATGGATTTGATGAATAGAGTTTGCAAGCCGTATTTGGACAAGTTCGTGATTGTGTTTATCGACGACATCTTGATTTATTCAAGAACAAAGGCCGAGCACGAACAGCATCTAAGAGCTATTTTGGAGCTGCTGAAGAAAGAACAGCTGTATGCCAAATTCTCCAAGTGCGAATTTTGGCTACGTGAAGTCCAATTCCTTGGACACGTGGTAAATGGAGATGGAATCCACGTGGATCCAACAAAGATCGAAGCAATCAAGAATTGGGAAACGCCAAAGACGCCAACCGAGATTCGACAATTCTTGGGTTTGGCTGGCTACTATCGAAGGTTCATTGAGGATTTTTTTTTCAAAAATCGCTCAGCCATTGACGCTCCTCACGCAGAAAGATAAGAAGTTTGATTGGGAAATCAAACAGGAAGAAGCGTTCCAGATATTGAAGGATAAGCTCTGCAATGCGCCAATCTTAGTACTACCAGAAGGTACAGATGATTTCATGGTATACTGTGACGCTTCGCGTCAAGGATTAGGTTGTGTGTTGATGCAATGCCAAAAGGTTATTGCTTACGCATCACGTCAACTGAAAGTGCACGAAAAGAACTATACCACACATGATTTGGAACTTGGCGCAGTAGTATTTGCGTTAAAGATCTGGAGACACTACCTTTACAGTACAAAGTGTACAATCTTCACAGATCACAAGAGCCTACAACACATATTCAACCAGAAGGAGCTGAATATGAGACAAAGACGATGGGTTGAGTTGCTGAACGATTACGACTACGAGATAAAGTATCATCTAGGGAAGGCGAATGTGGTCGCCGATGCCCTAAGTCGAAAGAAGAGGATCAAGCCCATAAGGGTTAGGGCTTTAGAAATGATTATCCGAACCGATCTTTCCTTGCGCATTCGTGCCGCACAGAAAGAAGCTCTCAAGGAAGGAAACCTTGAAGAAGAATATCTCCGTGGGATGGAGAAGCTACTGGTACCAAACGAGGAAGGAACGTTATATTTTGAGAAAAGGATTTGGGTTCCTTGGTTTGGAGGTTTAGGGAAAGTTATTTTTGATGAAGCTCACAAGTCGCGGTACTCTATCCACCCAGGAGCGGATAAGATGTACCAAGATCTCAAAGATTATTATTGGTGGCCTAGGATGAAAGGCGATGTTGCTGTTTATGTGAGCAAATGTTTAACATGCGCTAAGGTTAAAGCGGAATACCAGAAGCCTTCAGGACTTCTGCAACAACCTGAGATTCCCAAGTGGAAATGGGAACAAATCTCAATGGATGTTATTACGAAGTTGCCAAGAACGCCAAGAGGCCATGACACTATTTGGGTAATAGTGGATCGATTAACGAAGTCAGCACACTTCTTATCTATCAGAGAGAAGGATAATACGAGCGAATTGGCTGAAATTTATATGAGAGAGATCGTCGCACGCCATGGAGTACCTCTCTCAATCATCTCTGATAGAGACGGAAGATTTATGTCAAGGATATGGCAATCCTTCCAAGAAGCTTTTGGCTCACAATTAAATCTGAGCACTGCGTTTCATCCGCAAACTGATGGTCAAAGCGAGCGAACGATACTGACTTTGGAAGACATGCTGAGAGCGTGTGTTATGGATTTGGGCGGTAGCTGGGACAAGCATTTGCCTTTGGTCGAATTTTCATACAACAACAGCTACCACACCAGTATTGGTGTCACGCCATTTGAAGCCCTTTACGGACGCAAGTGCCGATCACCCCTATGCTGGGCTGACGCAGGTGATAGGCAGCTTGCTGGTCCCGAAATCGTCCAAGAGACGACAGACAAGATTGTGCAGATTCTAAAACGCATCGAAGCAGCTCGCCACAGACAGAAGGCCTATGCGGATCCAAACCGGAAACACTTGGAATTCCAAGTTGGAGTAATGGTATTATTGAAAGTTTCACCCTGGAAGGGTGTGGCACGCTTCGGAAAGCGTGGGAAGTTAAATCCGCGCTACATTGGTCCTTTCAGAGTTTTGGAAAGAATAGGACTAGTAGCATACAAGCTGGACTTACCTGCTGAACTCCGTTCAGTTCACGATACATTTCATGTATCCAACCTGAAGAAAAGTCCAACTCAAGATACCATTGCCATTCCCATCGACGAGATTCATGTTGACGACACGCTCCACTTCGTTGAAGAACCAGTTGAGGTTACGGATTGGAAAGTAAACAAGACCCGCCGGAGCAGTGTCAAGCTCGTCAAAGTTCGTTGGAATGCCAGACATGGTCCTGAATACACCTGGGAGCGTGAGGACTGGATGAAAGAGAAATACCCCCACCTATTTCCTAAGAACCCTGCATCTACAAGCCGAACTTAAAATTTCGGGACGAAATTTTTCTAACGGAGGGAGAATGTGACAACCCTCATTAAACCAGGTATCCGTACGACTTAATTAATGATTAATTACTGCTTAATTACTGTGCTTGCTTGAACTTGTGAATAAACTGCTACGTGAATACTGATACATGTACTTACTTGCATCATACTTTACTTACCGTCACTACATTATTTACATGCTGAACCTTAGTGACAAACATGATGCACAAAAGCACAGTAGCACAATAAACGGATAACCTATTTGACATGCTGATAAAGCCAGCATCAGGAAAACACTGCCTCTAAGGTCTGTATGAGCCAGAAATATTTTGCTACACTAATGGTGAGTGTAGGGATACAAGGGTTGTAGAACTGCGTCTCTAGGAATAAGTCACAATGACCGGATGTGCCTAAAACGTACTCTAAGTACAAAACTCAGCACTTTACATAATAATTCAGCTTTTAGCTAACTAATAAAGTGCCAAAACATGAGAAAAATATTACTAGACACTTTCCAAAGTGTCAGAAATAAGTTGTGTCACTAAAAAGGGTATTGACGACACTTTAAAGCTTTGTTAAGCACTTTAACGGATTACTATCCAACCGAACAACCGGACTATACCCGGAACAGAAAATATTGTCATTTTCATTATTTATCTTTTTCTGAGCCAGTTAGGGTCCCTGAATACCCTAACACCCGTCATAACACGCATGACACACTACTAACCGGGTTAATCACTTAACTTAACTAGATTAACCTAACTATATACTTAACTAATGGTTGGAAATGAACTAGTACCCCCCCCCCCCCTTTTAACCAACCGTCCCCATGAGAGGGGGACACCCTTTTGTCCTTCTTGAATATTATAATCCTAGTGTTTAATATCTAGGATACACATAAACCATTGGTTAATCAACATAAGCTTTGTCTATAAGATCAACATTTTGCACATCATAATCATTTCCATCATAACTCAACACAATCACTCCTCTCTCTCTCTCTCAAAGGCTTCGGCCGAACACACCCAACACCATCCATCCACCATCGAGTTTTGATCTTCACATTCCAAGTTCATACAAGTGATAAGGATCGCGTATAAGGAACCTTGGTGCAACTGGAAGGCGAAGGACCTCACTACATTGCTTTTATCCTCTCATTTTGCGACTAGTTTCTTCCCTAGCCTCGAGCTAGTAGTAAGTTGCTTAAATCACCTTCTCGAACTATTTTTAAGTGGTTAAAATGATATGTAACGGTTAAAAGTCGCAAACATACAAGTTGAAGCTTAAAAGTCTACTAAAAATACTAAGAATGTTGGTTAAAAGCTCATATGTTGTGTAAATCTTGTAGTAATTGATTTGTGTGATTATTTGGACCCGATCTATGTTGTGGTAGCTCGGATCATCATTTAACCCGGGTTGGTCATGATCATAGATCATGACATAAGGTTGTTTTGAAAGTAAAAAGGGTTAAGTGATGAAACTCCACCACACATCAAACATGAACTTGTGTAAAAGCGATTTTGCTTGTGAAATAGTGTTTAAAACTAGTAGATCTACGTATCTACAAGCGGTATTTTCAAAGAACCAAGTATCAAAGAAATCATGTTTTCTAAAGACGGATCTTACACTAACACAAATGATTTTTTTAGAACACACAAGAGTGTAAACACTTGTGTAGCACAAAGTTTCGACAAAATAATTATTTTTGTAAAAGTTGACAAGAAGTTGTAAAGATGGAATTTCTTTAAAAACAAGACTTTTACGAAACCGGATTGATTTATACAAAAGATCCACTAAAAGTATGGGATTTACTTCATAGTTTGGATAAATCACAAGTTCATGAAATTTATGCGATTTATATATATTTTGACTAGTTTGTGGTTTGAACATTGTTTTGATTGAATGATAAAAATGGTTGGTTTGATTTATAAAAGAAAATGATACGCTTGAAAGCGTGGCCACCTCCAGTTACAGAGGAAACTCTGGCGAAATTTTCCCAAAAGCCTAACACTTAGAAATATTCTCACTATAAGTGTTAGAAATACTTTTCGACATGTTTTCAAAATATAAGTTTCGCCACGACTATATTTACAAAACATCGAAGGTGGGATTTCACAAAATAAAATGTGATACATATATATATTTAGTATATATTTTTCACAACGTCACTTGATATGTGTTTATGATTGTTTTGTGAAAATACTAGTACTATTTTTAGGGTAAGAATAATACTATCGAATGTTAACGAATCCAAAATAATACGAACGCCTTTACGATAAATACATAAGTTACACCGGTAATTATTATTACCACTCGATCATTAAAACGTAACTTACGCATTTTGGGAAAATATGACTTAACGCGTATTTTTGTCAAGGTATTATTTTGGAAAAAAATATGTAATAGCAAATATAATATTTTTGAGAAGAATATTTATATTTTGGGAGTTAGAAATAAAATATATTTTAAGTGAGACTTAATAATATATCTCGGAATTATACGAACACACATGTATTAAATCCCCCATCCTTGGGAAGGAAAAATGACTACCAAGTATATACAGAATGTAAACACGAAATAGTTGCCTAACTATTTCCCAAAAACTTAAACCATAAAAGCTAAGGCACGACCGTCCGTCTAATAGAATTAGTACGTGTAGGTCGTCACACAGCTGTTTGATTTGGAGGCATACTTGGTAGAGACGCACCACGGTGAGTTCATGTCCCCCTTTTCTCTAACTGTTTTCAGTTTTCTTAACTGCGGGGGTGAAATACATGTTACTTTGATTACAAGTACTATATACATGGTATGGTTAGCGTAAGGAGGTTTACTACTTAGATCATGTGAGTGGGTAGGAGCAATATGAGGCCATTAGTCCTCATAACGGGACCGAGGGACAGGAGCGGTAGATCTATCTGGGTGTAGCGAGCCCAGCCCCAGGCCAAACTAGAAACGGACCTCGGGGTGACTTTGTCCACATACTAATGCCGTGGCGAAATCTGCTAGGTTTGAGTCTCCCTATTTGCACTTCACATATATCAGTGGCCTTGCAAACCATTGGTGATCTCAATTCCCTTATTTGCTACATACCAAGACTATTTTTATACTCACAAAGGTTTACTTACCCACTTACACATGAACTCGCTCAACATTATTGTTGATTTTTCAACTTACATGTATTTCAGGAAATTAAAGATCTGGCGCGGTATGTTATGTTTTCCCGCTGCATATGGGTTCCGAGGTCATCCGGGTTTAGGAAATGTGACTTTTTCCTGGACGAGTCACAAATCTTAAACTGCGTTTATTTCATGTTAATGGTTACGTTTTTAAAGACAATGTTTTATGTTACGATGTTGTAAGTCTCTAAGACAATGGTATGTTACTCTGGTTTTAAAACTTAATCAAATGGATGATCTTGCATGATTTTATTTCATATAGCTTTGTTATGGTTAAGCTATGGTATTAAGAAGTCACACCAAATTAACCACGCTTTCGCAAAGCCAGGGTGTGACATGTGTCGTCTTTATGTTTTTTATACCTTGAAGGGTTCAGTGCTGCAGTCACTTAGCCTTGGTATTTTTAACAAGAAGACATAGCACCTATCTTATTATTTTTCTTAGCTTGATTTTGGTTCGTAAACCTGTTTTTGATAAATTTACTAAGGCTTAAGGAACATTTGATGTAGGCTGTTCGGGCCCGTCTATGAGACAATCCTGTTTTTTTATCATAAGTCTCATGGAGTTGTATTGATTTAGGAACTCACCCCTTATATAGGTTCATTCAACCCTTGAACCTATTGAGCGGTATGGCCTGGGAGCTCATCCCCTTACATGGCCCTTGCCATGGAGTTTTTTACTAGGTTCTCAACCTGATTTTAGGATAGAAAGACAAATTTGATAAAACATCATCATCCATTCAAGAGATATTGTGTTACAAAAGGTGATCATAGGACAACTCTTGAAATACAACTTTGTGAAATACAAACCAATCCTTCTTGATCAGACATGATAACACTTAAGGGTTTTTCCATTCCAATGTCTTGGAAGCTTTTTACCTTCTGAGTCTGCTAGCTTATAGGATCCACCCCTATGTGCCTCAAGGATTGTATATGGCCCCTCCCATTTTGGGCCAAGCTTTCCTTGGTTCTCTTTTTTACTAGCCTCATTGTTTCTAAGCACCAGGTCTCCTGGCTTGAAGCGTTCGTTCTTGACTCTTTTGTTGTAATAGGCTTCCATCATTTGTTTGTACTTGGCTTCCTGAATTGCAGCTTGGTCTCTTGCTTCCTCTAGGAGTTGTAAGTTCAACATGGTCTCTTTTTTGTTTGTTTCGGGATCCATGTTGACCGTTCTTTGGGTTACAACTCCTACTTCAGCTGGAATCACGGCTTCAGACCCAAACACCAAACTGTAAGGTGTTCTTTTGTGGCTTATTTTTTTCGGTTGTTCTTATGGCCCATAGAACACTTGGCAATTCTTCAAGCCAGTTGCTTTCGTTCCTTCCCAATCTGGCTTTGATTCCTTCAACTATGCTTCGATTCATCCTTTCAACCTGACCGTTTGATTGTGGATATGCCACTGAGCTGAAAACCTGGGTTATTCTATATTCTTTGCCCCATATGCTGAAAGGTTTCTCAGCGAATTGTTTTCCATTATCGGTGACAACCACTCCCGGTAATCCATAGCGACAAATGATGTTTTCCCAAACGAAATCAATGACCTGTTTGCCTGAAATTTTTGCATGTGGTTTAACCTCTGGCCACTTGGTGAAGTAGTCTATGGCAACTAGTAAGAACTTCACTCCACCTTTGGATGGTGGAAGTGGGCCGACAATGTCCATTCCCCACTTATAAAATGGCCAGGCTGAAGATATCAGGACGAGGTCATGCTTGGGGCTTTTTGGGACTGGTGCATGAATTTGGCAAGAATCACACTTTCTCAGTTGTTCAGCGGTGTCTCGGTGCATGGAGGGCCAAAAATACCCAAGGTTCATTAGTTTAGCAACCACCATTCTGGCTCCAAAATGAGCTCCGCATATCACTTCATGAACCTCTTTGATCAAATACTTGCTTTGCTCGGGATCGACACATCTCAGCAAGGGTGCAAGGTAACCCTTTTTGTAGAGAATTTCACCTTGCAACACGTACTGTCTAGACTTGACTTTAACCCTTTCAGCCTCCGTTTGATCAGCAGGTAATTCACCATTTTTAAGGAATTTTTTAATTGGAGTCATCCAATTGGGGCCCTCTTCGGTGATTACGGCTTGAACTTCCAATTCTTCAATTGATGGAGTTTTCAACACTTCCACCAATACCTTTTTAGTGATGTGGGCAAAGGTGAGAGAAGCGAGCTTACTCAAGGCATCAACTTTCTTATTTTAGGACCTGGGAATTTGCTTGATGGTACACGTTTGGAATGTGTTCATCAGCTCTTTGGATTTTTCCTTGTACCTCTTCATATTAGGTTCCTTTGCAACATAACTGTCGTTCACTTGGCTTGACACCAGCAACGAGTCTGTGAAGACTTCAAGCTTTTGAACCTTCATTTCTTTAGCCAACCTTAGGCCAGCTATCAGCGCCTCGTATTCATCTTCATTGTTGGTGGTCTGAAAATCAAATCGAAGAGCATACGTGAATTCTAACCCTTCCGGGTTGATCAGAATGAGCCCAGCCCCTGACCCTTCAACGCTTGAAGCCCCATCGGTAAAAAGCTTCCAGGCTTCAAGGTCTGGGGGTTCAGTGGCAGCTGTGTTTACTTCAGTGATTGTTTATTTTGGGACTTCTACAATGAAATCGGCCAAGACTTGGGCTTTGATGGCTTTTTTTGGAACGTAGGTGATGTTGTGTTCACCGAGTTCCACAGCCCACTTAGCTAATCGTCCTGAGTTTTTTGGCTTTTCAAGCACACTCTTAATAGGTTGGTCGGTGACCACTTGTATAGGGTGTGCTTGGAAATACCTTCGAAGCCTTCTAGCCGTTTGGACTAGGGCTAGAGCAAGTTTTTCCAAAGGAGGGTACTTGATTTCTGCAAGTTTTAGAGTTTTGCTGAAGAAATAAACAGGTACCTGAACTTTGTCTTGTTCGATGGTGAGAACCGCACTTATCGCTTCTTCAGGAACTGAAAGGTATACAGAGATTAGCTCTCCCGTCTCTGGGGTTGCAATGTCTGGGAGCGAAGCTAGGTGTTGCTTCATTTGGTTGAAGGCTTCCTAAACCTCGTCAGTCCGCCTGAAATCCTTTTTATCGGAGCATCCCTTGAGTGTTTTGAAAAAAGACAATGACCTTTCAGCCAATTTTGAGGTGAAACGCTTTAAGGCTGCAAGCTTCCCATTTAAGCTTTCTACCTCCTTTTTGCTTCGTGGTGGCTTGGTTTCGAGGACAGCCCTGACCTTGTTTGGGTTAGCCTTTATACTCTGTTTTCCAAAGATGTGCCCCAGGAATTTCCCTTCTTCAAACCCAAATGAGCATTTTTCAGGGTTGAGTTTCATGTTGACTTTCCTTAGGTTCTTGAAGGTTTCTTGGATGTCATCCAACATTTGGTATTCCGTTTTAATTTTTGTAACGCCCGTCTTAAAAATCAAGATTTTTAATAATAAAACACACATTTTAATGCTATAATGTGACTTTACAAAAACTTGTTTTACCAACATTCCCAAATGTTTACAACATTTCAAAAACAAAATTTATAAGTGTTTACATAATTCACTTATAACAACACAAATCAAGATTTGACGCGAAAGCTTCATTTAACGTGTGTTCGGTTCTTGCTCGTCGCTTGATCTTCATCCGGGACTCTCGACGTTCACCTACGATCAAAACCAACTTAGAAGTCTGTTTTGATAGTTAAATAACAAGTACAACAAGGTAATTGGGTCAAATAATCGAAATAAAAAAATCAAAATTTTCAACATTTTAGGCCGTCGCCGCGCGCGACGGCCAAGGGCCTTGGCTCTGGCGCGACGCCACGGTCCTATTTTGACAGAATGTGTGATGCTGGTGCTGCATATTCCCAGCCATGCTTGATTTTACAAAAACGAGCATAACTCTTTCGTTATTGATCCGATTTACACGATTCCTTTTCCTACGTGATCGTAATTTAATTCTCCATCACATGGAGTTAAAATCCGACATCCGAATTAACAAAATTTTAGACTTTTAAGCTTTCGGCTTAAAATAAAATTACTAAATTTTTGACCCGTTCATGTATTTATTAAACAAACCAGTTTGTTTGACCCCTATTTCTCATGAACCTATTAAATTCATTATTGTCTAACATAATAGGTTCCAATCATGGGTTTATATACCTTCTTAAACCCATTTTCGCTCATATGCTTATTTTGACCTGTTGCGGGTAATTAAGCATATTTAAGCACGAATTGCTTTCATTCGTTTCTAGATTCATATTTCCATATTTCTTATCAAATGATCTTCCACAACAACTATATTTATGGTGGATTTAATGTGGTGATCTGTATAATCCGAGTCTTACTCCTCGGATTGTTGTTTTACGGCAAAGGCTCATATAGAGTCATTTGACCGAAGTTTTACATCTTTCGCTTCTTATACATATCCTAAGTATCCATTTTATCATAAAACTCGTTTCCAAACAACCTTTAAAGGTCGTAAGCTCAATTTAGCTTGCAATGGCGTTTTGGTCCCTTTTTGCCTTTCATTTACGATGAAGTCTTTTGAAAGCATGTTTGACCCATAATCCTTCGTTCTAGTTATGATCTTGTTTGAAAAGTCATTGTGCTTCCCAAAACACGATGACCATCATTTAAAACATTCGGTTTACTCGTTAAAGTAACCCATTGTCTATCTTAGACTTCATTGAACACCCATTGAACCATACGTTCTAATTGAGTAGTTATTCTATTATACATACCTGGCTCGGATCAATATATTGACCCGTTTAATATCTTGCTTTAATTTTCGCTAGGTCATGGCGATGCTAATATCCATTCGATATTTACTCCTGAAATCGTATAACTCGACGGTAGTCATTAGTCGATATTGTCAAAAGGTGGTATCTTGACCTTTTGACCCGTTTGGTCTAGGTGACCGATTGTATTGGTGAGATGACATTTATTACCAATTTCGTCTATATGACTCACTCCGGTTTACACCATGCGGTCATTTTAGTTATAATTCATTTCTTAACACTTTTGGCCTATTATGGCTTACATCATAAGTGTCTTTCAAAAACTAACGGTTACGGTTAACGTATGACCAAAATTACCGTTTTACCCTTATCGTTTGTTTTGGTTTACCATATAAGGTATCCATCAAGAATTCTATATTTATTAGTCATTTCTTGACTAAGTAACCATATGAGTCCTTTTTAACCATTAAACATGGTTTATTATCATCTTCGGTTATCTTGTTCCGCACGACTACACGTCGGAACATTATATCATGATTGTTAACTTATCTTATTCGTAGTTAATACGATTAGAGAATATTCTATAATTCAAGAGTAGTGTAAGATATACTTACCTTGCACCCGGATCATGCTTTTTCTTCATTCTTGATTCGTTTGACCCGTTCTCTTCCCAAGCTTTCACCTAGCTCGTCAAGCGTCAAACTATCATCATAATTCGCGAGATGGTTAGATTAGTCATAATCATTTACGACTATTCCATCCTACGGGTTTTATGTCGAATTTATCATTTGATCATATCTTTGGTCATTTTGACTTTTTAAAAGTCAAAGTGCCTATTGACGAAAGTAGGTACACAATGTAATTCAACTACTCGTTTTATTACTTGGTCAATTACCCGGTAGCATCATTCTTAGGCTACCGTTGACGTGACCGTGTCGTCCCGATCAGTCAAAAACCCAATTAAACCTAGGTAGCTAGGGTAAGTCGGGTATCGTATCCACGAAGAGCATGTGGTTAGTATCGCACGACCCGTTCGATTAGTTAGACTATTTACAAAAATGTACAAAGTGATTATGAAGTTTGATAATTTTATTAGTTTGTTTGATTTTTAAAAAGAAATCGGAGTGAACCGACAATTTGATGTTATCTAAAACCACGGTTGATTAACTAAGATTGCAAACTAAAATACTAAATTGAAAACAAGAACTAAGAATACGGATCACACCCGATTTCGGTAATTGTAAGTCCTAAGGTTCCTACATGTTTTAATTCAACTCAATTGCATACGATTAGCGGATTTAGTGTACCGTGACGTAGGTGCTAATAACTATCAACGTCCCGAAGAACGGACAAGAATACACTTTTTAATCAACACGAGTAAATCCTAACCACGACAATGCACAATTACATATCACCATTCCGTAAAGTCATAACTTTTAACATCGTTCGACAATTTACGAATTCGCAACAAATGTAACACTATTATCAAAGGTTTCAAAAATCAAACACAAATTGTCACAAAGTCGAATCAAAGAACAAATACATAAACCCTAGAAAATACAACTACCTACACCGGGGTGAATCCGACGAGGCTAGCCGCGTATACTCATGACGTCCCACAAAAACTTCCCATTTTCTTCTTGAATTATGTGCAAGAGGCTGCTGTCTTTTTCCCTCAAAAATTGCGAACCGTCACCCCCCAAAAAGAAACTGTCGAACTCTCCCCAAAATAGATAGCCAATAAGCCCTTGCCTTCTACCGTTTTTTTCTTTGTGGGCTGCAGATGCCACTCGATCCATGTGTAGCCCAAAAGGGAAGTAATGGCCTAACATTGATTATTTTTTTTAGTTGTGTTCATCCACCACATTCACAACTTACCTGTTTACCAAATTTGAATACAATATTAAGTCAAACAATCATTTAATAATTTGAATTCAAATGTATTGTTCAAACGTTTTTCTTCTTAATTAATACATACTAACTATCATTTAACCATTAAATTCTAAAGCCTACAAAATATAGAAACATATTAAAATAATAAAATATATACAACTATCAATGCCTTTATAATATAGTTGGGATATAATAAGAGTGTACCTAAAATGCACTGATCACATCCCCACACTTATCTTTTGCTTGCCCTCAAGCAAATCTATTTTTCACTTTCACGTGGGTCGAACGAAAAATACACTTCCCATTCTTGAGACATAAGCTAAGGTCTAATGTCATGCCCAAGTTCAAACTTTTACAATTTACAAACTATCTAGCGGTAAAGCGAATAATCACACAGAAAATGGTTATCCAAGATTAACCCGCCCATGAAACCATCAATTCATGCACATCCCTCACAATGTTCTCTCCACTCGGTTTATAAATTGGCTAATTTTCATAATGTATTAGCACTTTCAAAAAGTAATCGCTCAAAACCGATTAGAACACGTACCCGCATAGGCTTGCAACTCAATCATTCTCCACCACCGAACACGAATACTAAGCACAAGTCATAAGGTCTTTGTAAGGGTTGTAACGAGGCTAGGCTAAGGGTAGGAAATAGGATATTTAAAGTGGCTAAGGTGATGAAAAATTCGATTTTATTACAAAATAACTATTCTAAACACAACTAACTATAGACATCAACTACGAGGTAACGAAATTTTTTTTTTCGCCCTTTTATCCAACAACTAATAACTCATATTTTTGTATTTTCTCAACAATTTTCTATTCTCTTTTTTCGCAACATTTTCTGATTGATTTTTTTTTTTTTTTTTTTTTTGCAAACACAACTATACAAACAAATAATCCTACAATCGAATTTTCATCACACGGGTTTAAAAGAAAAGGTTTAACGGTTATGGGCTAAACGGGTTGTCAAACGAAAGGTTTAGGCTCAAAGTGGGCGACTAGGGGATTTGTTTGGGTAAGGATAAATAATTGGTTTTAAAGGAAAAGGTTCACCTAATGCCTTAATCATTCTCGTGCTTGTATTCGGTCTATGGTCTCAAACGTATTAAAAGATGCAAGTTCTACAATACATGACTACTGGTCCACTCAAACAAAGAAACATAAATATATAATTCTATGATGTGATAGTGGCTCAAAACCTCACATATATAAAGGGTATGGTATGTGACATGCATAAACTGCTAATTTCTTAGGCGGATTATTCTCAAATAACCACCCGCTAAATACCCGTCATGCTATTAACTTAAACTTGACCATGACAAAAGACCAAATGGGTTGTGACATCCCTCGTTGACTTAGTTACTTGTGCTTTTAAGATCGCTTTTGAAACAAGAAATTTTGAAAATTTTTTGAAATTTTCCCACATCCCCACACTTGAGGTAAACATTGTCCTCAATGTGTAGTGTTTAAATGAACGGGTCAAAAACGAAAATTTTTACTACTCCCCCATCCCCACACTTGAATCACATATTGTCCTCAATGTGTAAGAACTAGAGTTTTAAATGCACAAGGGATGTGACACGGCTAATTCCCCCAAAATTTCACCCCGGAAAATTAGTATACAATTTACAATCCACTTATTTGCTAAATAAAAATCAAAAGTAAAAAGAAACGTATGCACCTGATTTATAAGCTCATTCCTCGTGTGCTCTTCTTCTCTTCAAGAAAGCGGTCGTCCCACGAACATAATGTACCTACAAATCTTAACCCTTGTGTAGAAGCATGCTTCTCACAACCATTAAAATTTATTAGCTACCTAGTTCTACCACTTTTATGAAAATATTACCAAGTCATACATTAATTTACTTTGATTTATGTGGAAAAATAATTTACAATAACAACAAACCTAACTCACTTTCATAGGAATCACGATTGCATTTAGCTTATGCAACAAGCCCTTTTAAACCTCCCGATAGCTCGGGAGGACGAGAGGTCTCGTGAGGGTTATATAGGGAACACACCCACAAAGTTCATTTAACTAAAACAAGAAAAAAAATAAAAATAAAAATAAAATGAATAATAGTACAAACTCTACAACAATTATACCTGATTTGCCTCTCATGGTGGTCGAAGTGCACATTTTCCTACCGAGTTGCCTACATACGCTCGGTATTTGACATGCCGGATCCATTCTCTTTTTATTTTGCTCGGCATGCATAGTGTACAACTTTGGGGTCGCTTCTTACTAAACTGGCCTATGTCTTGCAACGCCACCCTTCGAATCCTTATACCCGAACCCGCATCCCCAACTTTGTTGGTTGGAGTGATAAGTATGGGAGAAGGATGGATATGAACGTGGGCATCTTTCGGATCTGACTCGTCTTGCGGTGTCATGTCTTCCGCTTGGTTCAAACATTCATTTTCTTGCTCCGGAAGATCTATAACCTCTTCCACCACCTCACCATCTACTATTGTACCATTAGCCCAAACCTCTTGGTCTCGCCTAAGTTGGGCCATCTCCTCGGTTAGTTGACCAACCTGAATAACCAAAGCCTCAAATGATCTGTCTCTCAACTCGTCTTTCTTTTTCATTTCTAGCATCATGTCCATGATCGTGTCGAGCTTAGAGTGTAATGAATCTTGAGGCTCCTCGTATGTCGGTTGAGGGGAGTCATGATAATAGTCATCATACTCCTCCTGATAACTTGAGAAATGTGGCAAGTCGGGTTCATAGTTGTTGTAACCCCGTTCTTGCTCATAATGGTAATTCATCTCAAAATGGTAGTATTCTTGATATGAAGGTGGCTTGTAACCGGACTTTATTTTTTCTTTCCAAAACACTGGATCTTTCCAAAACACTGGACAATCTTCATGTATGTGAACTTTTCCACAACAAGGGCATGACTTTTCTTGCTCCGGTGGTGGAGGTGGTCTAGTGTATGGATAAGGTGAGGATGGACCATTGAAATCTTCATAATCCGCCCTCCTATAATCAAACAGTCCGCTGAGGTAGTCTTCCCGTTCCTTGTTGGCTTGAACTTTTTCGTAGAAAACAGAGCAATCCTCTAAATAGTGCTCTCCGCTTCCGCAACACTCACACGGATCATCATCTACCCGATTCATATTGAAAGATGGTACCTGCAAAACATGTACCTGCACAAACAAGCTCGACCACCCAAAGTAAAATCACAAAAATACAAGAAAGAAAAACTAAACTAAAATCGAACAAGCAATGAAATACTAAGCGCACTAGCTCCCCGGCAACGGCGCCATTTTGACGTGACCGTGTCGTCCCGATCAGTCAAAAACCCAATTAAACCTAGGTAGCTAGGGTAAGTCGGGTATCGTATCCACGAAGAGCATGTGGTTAGTATCGCACGACCCGTTCGATTAGTTAGACTATTTACAAAATTGTACAAAGTGATTATGAAGTTTGATAATTTTATTAGTTTGTTTGATTTTTAAAAAGAAATCGGAGTGAACCGACAATTTGATGTTATCTAAAACCACGGTTGATTAACTAAGATTGCAAACTAAAATACTAAATTGAAAACAAGAACTAAGAATACGGATCACACCCGATTTCGGTAATTGTAAGTCCTAAGGTTCCTACATGTTTTAATTCAACTCAATTGCATACGATTAGCGGATTTAGTGTACCGTGACGTAGGTGCTAATAACTATCAACGTCCCGAAGAACGGACAAGAATACACTTTTTAATCAACACGAGTAAATCCTAACCACGACAATGCACAATTACATATCACCATTCCGTAAAGTCATAACTTTTAACATCGTTCGACAATTTACGAATTCGCAACAAATGTAACACTATTATCAAAGGTTTCAAAAATCAAACACAAATTATCACAAAGTCGAATCAAAGAACAAATACATAAACCCTAGAAAATACAACTACCTACACCGGGGTGAATCCGACGAGGCTAGCCGCGTATACTCATGACGTCCCACAAAAACTTCCCATTTTCTTCTTGAATTATGTGCAAGAGGCTGCTGTCTTTTTCCCTCAAAAATTGCGAACCGTCACCCCCCAAAAAGAAACTGTCGAACTCTCCCCAAAATAGATAGCCAATAAGCCCTTGCCTTCTACCGTTTTTTTCTTTGTGGGCTGCAGATGCCACTCGATCCATGTGTAGCCCAAAAGGGAAGTAATGGCCTAACATTGATTATTTTTTTTAGTTGTGTTCATCCACCACATTCACAACTTACCTGTTTACCAAATTTGAATACAATATTAAGTCAAACAATCATTTAATAATTTGAATTCAAATGTATTGTTCAAACGTTTTTCTTCTTAATTAATACATACTAACTATCATTTAACCATTAAATTCTAAAGCCTACAAAATATAGAAACATATTAAAATAATAAAATATATACAACTATCAATGCCTTTATAATATAGTTGGGATATAATAAGAGTGTACCTAAAATGCACTGATCAACCGTTCATCCGCTTTATTAACCAAGTTTTTATAACCATGATCCATCGAATTAACACAACATTAATCTTTCTTAACACATGATGATATCAAACATCATTTTTAACATGAATTTATCATCATTTCCATCCTTTTTATACTAAACCCAATTCATGGTAATTATGATTCACGTACTCAAACACCTAATTTGTTCAAGTACCTTGTCTTTACTAACTAACATGATGATTCTAATCGCAAGTTTAACACTAACATCATCATATCATAAAAACCCATTTCAATCATGTATGAACAAATACCTAATCATGCCCACGATCTGTTATGTATTCAACTGGCCCAAACATTTATGGACTAAAATCTGATCCGGTTCTAATGGAAAACAAAGGCCCAAGAAATGGAAGTGGGTACTTTGATGTTTCAAAACAGAATTTTGGGCCTTGTCAAAGCCCGATCATTGATACAAAAAATTCGTTTGAATCTCTTCATGCGGAGGAAGATTATTATGATACCGAGCATGGGTTGTGGGAAAAAGAAATGCTAATGGTTCGAAAATTCTACGAGACTAATACGCAACTGTCGGATAATGTATTTTCTTCATGGTCGGAGAATTTAAAGGCTTATTACGTGATGCTTACAAAGTTTGATCCGGTGAAGGAAGCTTTGATTGAAACAAATGTTGAAGATGAAGTGGAGGTTGAATCTGAAACGGATGAATCGGCAAGAGACATCGCTTGTGGAGTTTAGCTACATTTTATTTTCTAGTTTGGTGTTTGGTGTATGTTGGGTTTGTGTTTGTTTTCTTTTTTGTGTTTTGGCTTTTGGTGAGTTGCCTTGGCTAAATGCTCGTTGTTTGTAATCTTTGTTTTAAGCATCATTAATAAAAGGTTTGCCCGGGGGTCTTCCCTCGTTTCCCAAAAAAATCATGTAATTTATTCAAGTACCTTGTTTCTACTATCAACTATGATGATTTTAAACACAAACTTATCATCATCTTCACTACATAATCAATACCCACTTGTCTAAGTGTGGTAAATCCTCAAATTATTCAAATCATAGCAATTTTACTTCAAATTTATACTTAGGGTTTGTTCCTAAGCAATCACACTTCATTAATTCGGCCATAGCCTCTACGATTCATGTATAGATCGCATCATGCAAAGTTAACTAATTTTCACAACCTCATGAATGTTAGAAATTCGACATACCTTACGATCCCCTTGACTTGGTGATCATTTCTATGTATTCAATTCCGAATTTGGCCTTTGATTGATCTTCCAATTTGAAGGTTTTGTTGAGTTTAGGGTTAGCTCCCATGGAGCTTGTCTCCTGGTCGTTCATACGCACACGCATGTGTGTGTGTGTGTTTTATTTATTTTTTTATTAATAAGCTTTTCCCAAATATCTAACTTGGTCCCTCATGTTTGGTTAATTATTAAGTAGGTTACAACCTACTTATCTTAAACCATATTTCCTCTTATTAACTAGGTTAAACATTCCTAGTTAACTTAGTGGGTTTGGAGAAGTTTATAACTAGGTTTATTTTAAGTCCCGTTAACTCGGGCACTTTTATCCACTTTAAATTCCTCAAAAGGATTTGTTCACTTTTTATCTAATATTAGGTTTATTTATTTAAATCCTAATATTTACCGGGTAAATTTTACCGCTAATGGTACTTTACCCGTCTTTTATTGTTAATGTGGTTTGATTGCCAAACCCATTTCCGGGGTGTTACACTTTTGATGACCAGATGTTCTTAACAATTTGATTGGCAAAAGCCTTGTCGACTAAGCGTTGGTAGGTTGCACCCGCGTTTTTGAGGCCAAAAGGCAACTTTTGGTAACAAAAGATTCCTTTGTCCATATGAAAGGCAGTTTTTTTCTTCATCTTCTTCCTTCATGAGAATTTGATGGTAACCCTTGTAAGCATCGAGAAAACACTTGAAAGGGTAGCCGGTGAGGGAATTAACCTTGAGGTCAATTTCTGGAAACGGGTAACAATCCTTAGGACAAGCCTTGTTTAAGTCCTTAAAGTCAATGCACATTCTCCAGGAATTATCGGGCTTTTGGACCATGACCGGGTTTGCAACCCAGGACTGATACTTTACTTCTCGGAGAATTCAAGCTGAGACAAGCTTTTCAAGCTCTTGGCAGGCTGCCAAGATTCTTTCGGGTGCAAGGCTTCGTTTCTTCTGAACAACAGGCTTGACTTCGGGTGGTATTCTCAACTCATGTTCAGCAATGCTTCGAGGGATACCCGTCATGTCTTCCGGGCACCAAGAGAAAACATCGCTATAATGTACTAGCAACTTTTCGAGATACGAGTGAGTTTCTTGTGAAAGGCTTGGATTAACCCGTATCCTTTGTTCAGGATACTTCGAGTTGATGATCAGCCTTTGCTTATCTTCTTCGTTTCTGGAGCTCTCTCCTTCAACCATGTAAGCCTCTTGAGTAGGTTGAAGGGTTGCAATCCCTCTTTCGGTAGGAAATTTGACTGTGCCATGGCCAACAGAAACAGCCATGTAGAATGCACACTGTCCCGGCCTTCCTATGATGACATCATAGTTTGAAGGTATATTGATAACCACAAAAGTGAGGGGTTGTACTCTCTCCATATTCACTGAAACGGACATCAAGGGTTAGCTACTCTAAAGGCTTGAGGGGTATATCAACAATACCTTTTATGGAGGTTCCGGAGGGTTGGAGCTTCGAACGTTCCTCATTGCTCAAACGGTTGAAGAACTTCTCTAACATGATTTCGGTGGCAGCTCCAGTGTCTATGTATGCTCTGCTTGTCTTTAGTGTTCCCACAGTTGCTTCAACCACAAGGGGATCGGAAAGTGGGTTCTTTTCAGTTGGAGGGAAGCAGACACACTGAAGCTCCCAAGCTTCCAACCGCTGTCGTTTGTTTGGAACCTTTCCATCAAAATCCACCATGTTGACTTCCTTGCCCTTTGACTCGGCCATCTTGTCCCTTACTCCCTTTACTAAGTGAGTAAGTTCCCCTGACTTGACGGCCTCTTCAATCCTCTTCTTGAGCTGAAAGCAATCATTAGTATGGTGGCCCTTCTCTTCATAAAATTCACAAAATTGGGTGGAATTTTCATTTCTTTTGCTTTTAGGGAGAGGTCTGGGAGGTCGGAATCTGTGTTTCACTTCCTCTGTAGCTAGAATCTCTTAAGGGGTTTTGGTAAGGGGTGTGAAGTTCATGCCTTTTTCCCTGCTGGGGGGGGGGGGTTCCGGCCTTCAGGCCTTCGTTGCTCTGAACCCTTTTGGCGTCTGTCATAGGGATGAAAGCTTCCCCTTTTTCTAGCTGGACTGTTGCCTCGCCAACTTGATCCCCTTTATCTTTGCTCTTTAATATCTACAGCCTCCTCTCCCCTGATGTGGGCTTTAGCCCTTTGGAGAGCTTCTTCTAAGGTCTTAGGCAAGGATTTGTTGAAATCTCTTGTGAGGTATTTGGACGTAATGGCGTTCATAAAACCGGCCACTCTCATTTTTTTGTCTGCCCCTACATATGTGAGACCTTCTATCTTGTACCTCTCTATGAACTATCGGAGGCTTTCGGTATCCCTCTGTTTTATCTGAAAGATTACTGTAGCAACTTTGACGTACCGCCTTTGTTATGAGAAGTTGGCTAGAAACCCTTTTCTCAGATCATCGAAGCTCCGAACGCTTCTGGCTGGTAAATCGTTGAACCATATCCGGGCTGACCCGACGAGGGTTTGCATAAACATGAGGCAGCATTCAGCATTTGACCATTTCTCAATTCTAGCGGCACCAGTGAAGATCTGAAGGTGATCTTCCGGATCCTAAGTTCCGTCATATGTCTTAATATAGGATGGCATCTTGATCTTCGTTTGAAAATCATAATCAGCTATCTGCTGTGCGAAGTATGAAAGATTGATGGGTTTATAAGATTTGGCCAAATCCTCTTCCACCCTTGTACCCGTGTTGTTGTTGTCGTTGTTCCCTTGAGTGGCCAACACTTGATTAATGAAGTGCTGCCACGGGAAGCTTGCTATCATCTAAGCCATCATCTGGGGCATAAGGTTGAAGCCTTGGAGGCTTCCAGGTGCAACGAGGCAGTTTACCCCCAAAGGGGTGCTCATAACGGCACTTCTTGCCAAGGGGAGCACTGACAAAGCTTGTTCCCATGTAGTACTTGATGGGGGTGGACGGCTTGATACTGGAGATTGTAGGAGTTGGTCCAAAGTCAGCTCGTGTCCGAGTGGGGCACCGGTTGCAGCTGGTTGGGAAGAAAAGAGAGGAAACGTTGTCGGATTTGGCCTTGTGTACAGATACGGGTTAGGATTTGGTGGAGGATTGCTGGGACCAGCCTCATCCCTAGATGCAGTAGGTTGTGAGTTTGCAAAAGGAGGGATGGGAGGTCTAGGAGATAGTGACGGTTCTGGTTCGTCATAATCTAGACGAATCCTCACTCCCTTGTCTCTTTCCCTACTCACATATTGGTTGAGGAGAGATCTTAACTCCAAGAAATTGTTGGCGACCCCTACAGGAATAAGGTCAACACGTGAGGGGGTGTTAGAGACACCGGCGTTAGGGGATGGAACCCCTGATTAGGATGGAGTTGGTGTTTGGAAAGTGAGAAACTCGGGGTATGTTGCTCCAGAAGGAGTGTTCCTCGGTGTTGAGAAGGACGTAGGTATAGCCACATGAGCTTGGCTAGTGCTTGGGGTAGAGGTATTTGGGACTTGGTTTACCTCTCCCAGAGATTCACTTTCCGACATTGTAATTTTAAGAGAATGGAGCTACACTACTAGGTCTTTTGAAGAAAATCAGTGGCGTAGCCCCACGATGGGCGCCAACTTGTTGATGCAACAAATACTAGACCGATGATGGTAGCCGTGCTGGTTAGGCAAAAGGGTTGGAGGGTTCAGTTTTTCCTAACGCAGGTCGTGGGGTCCCCCCACGTTTGCAAGATGTGGAGAGAGGTTCACTAGTTAGATTTTGTTGTTTGCTCAAGATCCTCCACTGAAGTGTGTTCAGCTTCGGATGTGAGAGCAATGAAATGTGTGTGTTGAATGTGAGGAGGAGTGACTTGCATGGAACAAGTACTCGAGAGCAAAGACCAGAGATCCCAATGGAATCAGAGTTGATCGGAATGTCTCCAGCACTAAATGAAGTGTCACATATATAGGGAAGGTTATCGCTCAAAGAGGAAACCATTGACTAGTAAAACATGCTTGCAGTGGGGGACTTACCCTTTTGGGGGTTGAAGCCTTTTGACCTGCTAGTAAAAGACTACACTCTGTGCACTTGTCTTACTTTTGCGGCTAGGAGAGTTGTTGAAGTAATCAGAGACATGACCATTTACTGTACACGTGCTGCTTTATCCTAGCTCCCACCTTTTAACCTTTTAAGCGTTCATGTTATTAAGTCATTTTATTTAGTCTTGAGCTACCCCTGTCATCAATAAGTAATAACATAATTAGGTTATTCCTTGATTTATGTTCGACTCAACCATTTGGGGTCTAAAGTGTAAAATCTCGGCCTTTCATATACTTTTATTTTTTTAACTTAGGATTTTAACAAATAAGAATTGTTGGAAATTTTATAAATAATATTAGAGTAAATTTCAAAGTTCGTCCTTTATGTATGTCTAAAATATCAAAGTATGTCCTTTATCATTAATAACCTCAGAAAACATCCTTAATGTTTGCAAATCCTTACATGTTACGTCCTTTAGTCCTAATCCAGTTACTTTTCATGGTTAAATTTGACTAAGTCAGCCCCACATAAGGGTATTTTGGTCATTTTATCACAAATATTAAAAGAAATATTAAAAAATTATATATATATATATATATATATACATACAGCTCTCTCTCTCTCTCACAACACACATCAGCTCTCTCTCTCTCACACATAAACACCTCTCTCTCTCTCTCTCTCTCTCAACACACACCAGCTCTCTCTCTCTCTAATCGCCAGACCACCACCGCCGGACCGACAACCACCGACATACACCTCACCATCCCCCAACTTCCTCAAATCCGCCATCGCCAGGTCACCAGACTTCGAACATATCTTACACATAGTCAGTTCATCCACATCAAAACTAACATCAGCAAACGAATCTCCAAACCTACTACTCCGCCCTCAAGTTAGGGTTCCAGGAACGGTCGATTTCGATGAATTTCCGGACTGTCTACCGATTTCTGACGTCACCTGGTGCGAATCGAAAGCGGAAAACACGAGATCCGGTGAGTCGGTTACGACGGTTACTCGAGCTTTATAGATCCGCGGATCTGTACGATCGATCCACTCGACGGAGCCGACGCGACGGCCGTTAGCGAGGTTATAGAAGTAATAGAGTCAAGGTGAGTCCGTACTGTACCTGCGTGCGATAAATTCCAATCGTAAACAGAGATCTGGCCGCCGTGAGCTATCCAAACCGATCCGTAGTCAAGCACCGTGAAAGCGGTTACGAAACCGTCAGATGCAGGTCGAATTGTGGAGACGATAGCAGCGTCGATGCCGGAGAGTGGATTCGGAAGCATGGCGGACTTGAGGTGAGATTCGATGCCGTAGTATGAGGCTTCATCGAAGAGTTCTTGATCGGTGAAGCGGCGGTGGTGGCAGATCTGTGGTGGTGGTGGCGGTGGCAGCTGGGTTGTGGTGGTGGGGTTAGGATAGTTAGAGAGAGAAGGAGAAACATTTAGTCTGTATATATTTATTGTTTTTGATGATTATTTATTTTAATATTTATGATAAAATGACCAAAATACCTCTATGTGGGGCTGACTTAGTCAAATTTAACCATGAAAAGTAACTGGATTAGGACTAAAGGACGTAACATGTAAGGATTTGCAAACATTAAGGATGTTTTCTGAGGTTATTAAAGATAAAGGACATACTTTGATATTTTAGACATACATAAAGGACGAACTTTGAAATTTACTCATAATATTATATTATGAGTTATTATAATGATTATTTAATAATTAAGCCAAGATGAATGAGATATTTTGATCATTAAGTTTGTGTGTTGGAACCATAAATATGTGGGAAATTGAGCTTGTTCCACATAGGTGGAGAGATAAATCTTTTGTGGATTTATAATTAGAATTCTTTACACGAATGTATTCTTGTGTGGCAACTCACACCCAGTGGTTGCCAAGAGGGTGCGAAGCACCCAACACGCGCCCGGGACGAGGGCGATGGGCGCATTGTGGCGCTTTGATGGCGCACTTTGCACACTGTTCAAATTCCACCAATGGGGTGGTGGTCCATTGGCAAAGGTAAAGCCTTTAAAACACCTAGGTTGGGAAGGGGAAGGTCTTGGGTTCAAGTCCCACAGACGACATGGATTAAAGAAATTAGCCATTCAAAAAAATAAATAAATAATAAGTTACAGAATTCATTGTGCCATTGAATTTTAAAATTTATTTTTATAAGTTTCAGAATTCATTGTGCGATTGAATTATAGAATTGAATGGTGCGTTCAATATAGACTTATCATTTCAAATTTTAACATTATATATACAAACCTTTGTGCTTTGTTTTAGATACACAATACTGAAACCGTATGGTTCCTACAACACACACATCAAATGAATTCCCTAACTTTGCATCTCTGTGCACTCTTGTTTCAGGTATCCTTTCAGGTGCTAGGCTAATCCTGGCAGTACAATCCGCTTAGGCTGTTGTACCCTGGGAAACAGACGGGTTCACCTGGGTGGCCCGAAATCTGTTTTAAGTGAAGCGTGATCTTCACGTGCCTCAGTCAACGTTGTTTTATGTTTTTTTTTTTCCTTTTGTAATATGTTCTTAGTTTAGTTTACATTTCTTGTATTCTATTTCCTTTTAGTTTGGTTGAGTTCTTTTTATGTATTATAATCAGAATATTGACTAATAAAGTGTTATTTTATTTATTTTGTGAACGTCTTATCACACCCCAACCGATGGTGGAAACACCGGGGCGCGGCACTGAGCGAAACAGATTGTCCAGAAGAAATCCATAACAACTAAAATTACCAGATATTTAACGTTACGTCCCATAACATAACATATCAAATAAAAACAGTTATTACAGACATAGTGTCTCAAAGACAATAAATTGTTCCGACAACTCAGATTTTATTTATTTAATTTCTAGACTCCCCTAGCTTGATTCCACAGAGATCAGCAAACATAGCAAGCAACCTAAACACCTGTCACATACGTTAAAATAAAGTCAATACACATAGTGTAAAGGTGAGCATACAAGTTTAATAGTATAATAGTAGCGAAAGCGATTTACGCATAACCAGCATGTAACAAGTAGGATTGTGAAGCAAGTAAGTTATCGACAATGAAATATACATAAACGTGACTGCGAGTTGTAGAATGCGCAACACATATCACCACTGTGATACGTGAAGAAAAGCCCTTAACAACCCCTGTCCACGATAGGTGATGAGTTCAAACTATAGTACTATCGTTGCTAAGGTGTCAGGCAACAATTATTGTGTAAACATAACATACAAGCATTCATCAAATAGCATGTATAACATGCAGAGCGGTTAGCATACAAAAGTAGTTGCGTTGTGTGTCGATGTGATTTGATATAAGTAACGTATGTAACACCCAAAAGTGCATAAAGTAAAAAGGGATCGAGTATACTCACAGATCGTGTTTAATAAATAAACACAGTCTTGGATTGAAGGGAGCGCTGGAGAGTTAGCCTGATCACAGTACGACAGTATAAGCGTTGAACAATACGTGAAATAGTGTGTCGGGTGAGATGAGTGACGGAGGGTGATCCGTTCTGATGACCGTCCGGACGGATGACCATTCGGTTGGATGGTAATCCGTTTGGGGAGGATGTGTTGTGTATGAACTTTGAAGTTTTCGTTGTAGCATTTAAAAAGGTATGAAATGTCTCTACCCATTAGGTCGTCCGGTCGGACTGTCATCCGGACGGATGGCCTTCTTCTCGGATGGTGATCTGGGTGGAGGCTAGCATACTTTGAAATTTTGAAATTTGGTTAAGTGCTGAAATCATTAGTCACTTGGTCGAATAGCCGTTCGATCGGATGGCTATCCGATCGGATGGCTGTTCGATCGGGCGACTATTTTGGGTTGAAAACTTAGTAAAATCAGCTAAGTTAAAGGTTTAACCGAGACGGTATGACAACATGTTCAAACAACGGAAACCACATCAAGTCCAACTCATCCGATCGGACGGGAATCACCCCGTTCGACCAGACTCAACCGTTCTTGACGGCGTTTCATGTTCAACCCGTGAATCTGTCGTCTCTCCGATGCGAATCCATTCTCAGCTCGGTTCTCTACTGGAGAATGAGTAGAACACCCGAGTGAGTCCAGATTCTAACGTTTTTGAGTGAAGAGTGAAGAATGTTTGAAGAAAAGTTTGAAACACTTTGGTTATGCTTAAATTTAGTTGAAATTAGTGTTTAAACATTGTTGAAATCCTTTAGATCTGAATTGTTCTTGGTGGAATGAGGTCACCTTTTAGTATTCATATGAACTCCATGATGACGTCACTTAGAACAACCCAAATCGGGTGGATTTCATGGTGGAAATGTAAGATTTGTTGGTGAAATCGATGGAAAAGTGTGTGTAGATAATAGAAGTACAAGATTTGGAGTGAAAACTTACAAGAATCGCAAGAAATCGAGAGGAAAGTGGCCTGAGAGTGCGTGGGTCGGAGGAGAGCTGTCACAACATGAACAGTGATGTGACAGGTGAGTATTTATAGGCAAGAGGGTGAGAAAGGTGGTGTAGGGAACAGGTCGGATGGCCTTGCGATCGGATGGCCATCCGATCGGATGGCTCGAGTGAGTTGGTTTCTGACTTTTCGTTATGTGCGTTAACCATTGCGTTGCGTTGCGAGGCGATAGCATTAAACAATAGTTAGACAAATAACATAACCCCTAATATTCATAAAAGTAAACCTTAGATATCGAGTTCGCGATGAGATTGCGTTGCGATAGAGTTGCGATTGCATTTGCGATTAACACCATTAACGTAAGTAAACATGCACAAGTAACACATAATGGCACACACACGTAAAACAATATCCATAACATGTAATTCTATTTGCGATGCGATAGCGATGTGATAGCGTTTAGTAGATGTTGATGCAACAAATAATAGACCAAAGATAGTAGCGATATCTCCGGGGTAAAAGGGTTCAAGGTTTCGATTAACCTAACACAGGTCGTGGGGTCCCCCCACGTTTGTAGCACGTGGAGGCGGATCACTTTGTTATTATTCACTTTGAATTCTGGATTGAAGGGTTCAACCCAGAATGTCTATGTTAAGTGAGATAATATTGTAGTGAGCCGAGAATAGAACAAGCATGGAGCAAGTTCTAGAGAGGAGAAGTAAGATCAGAGATCAAGGGTAATCTGGGTTGATCTGGAATGGCTGGAATGGATGGCAAGAGGCTGTTATATATAGGGAAAGAATCTTCTATAAGAGGAAGCCTTTGACCAGTGATCCGTGGCTACAGTGAGGGACTTGCCCATTTGGGGGTTGAAGGGTTTAGACCTGCGGACAAAAGGGTGTTCTCTGTGCACATGTTCTGTCTGTGCAGAAATGGTTTAGACGTTAAGTGTTGATGTGACCGGACACTGTGCTTGTCCTTTTTACTGTTCTCCTGAGTTTGCGTGTATTGAACCTCTCAACCTTTTAACCTTTTAAGCTATTATGTATATTAGTCATTTTATTGAGATTTGGGCTACCCCTGTCATCAGCCCCCCAAGTCAGAGGTGTTTGGGATGTAAGCTCAAATGCTTCTGACTTTTACACATTATTTTTTATTGCTTAAAGGCTTCAAGGCGTTTGAGTTTTGAGATTTGAATTTCAGAATGATAGTAGATATGATAGGCTTTAAGGCTTGAAGGTTTAAAGGCTTCAACTTGTCTCACTCAAGAGGAAGTTGAGGCTTTTTGTAAAGAATGGGGGATCGATCTAAAGTTTAATCCGGTGGCTCTGGGTTTTGGCAAATCGATCGATTAGTGTCCCGTTGGTTCGATTGCTCTTTATTGCTGAGTTTTCCAATTTGCGTCATCCGTTTTCGGTCTTTGTTCTGAATGTTTTAGAGTATTATCGTGTGTCGTTTGGTCAGTTACACCCTTAAGGTCTTGCTAGGGTTTTACACTTTGATGTTTTGTGTCCAGCGATAGGGTATGACCCATCGTTGTTGTTGTTTCGCTATTTCTTCCAGTTAGCCAAGAACGTCGATTGTTTTACCTTTGAAACATCTCAGGTTGATGTGTGTTTAATTTCGTCTATGGTTACTACCCTTGGTTCTTGGAAGGACCAAATTTTCTGGATTTCTGAGTCCATTGTTTTCTTCAAACTTGTTTGGAGGTACCCTGATGCTATGTTAAACAAGCTTAAGCCATTTGAGTCTGAAATAGATTGTTTAAAAGCCATTAGGAAGTGTCCTTCAAGGCTTCATCCCTTTCCTGAACACTTTTTAGTGTTAATGGGTGTGAGCACCTTGTGGGACATGCCGGATCGTGACCCTGTGCTCATGAGGTATGATCAGGGTATGATGTTTTGCCTTATGGTTTATCAAGAGTGATGATACCTCTGATGTTGTGTTTGGGGATGCTGAGGCCACCCCCGGT
>JARYGA010027445.1:0-45456 GCA_030545235.1 Helianthus tuberosus
TGGGAGAGAGGTGGTTTGCCAAAGGATGCCTTTGAAGTGAATCAAGCACCCCTATTTATAGCCTTCACAGAAGCCCGGACTCGGCCCCGTGTCCACCCTCTTTCTCTCTCTTCATTAATTGCAGTTGTCTGTATTAGGCTCCACACGCCCCCGTGTTCGTTGGGCACGGCCCCGTGTGCAGAAGCGTATCTGTACTATCAAGATTTGCTAGATTTTGCGAATCTTAGCGTTGACCACGGCCCGTGTTGAGCTGGGCACGCCCCCGTGCTGGGAATAGAAGCTTCTACAACTTTGTCTTTTCTGCAGACACCTGGCCACGCCCCCGTGTCCGCTAGGCACGGGGCCGTGGTGATCTTGGCACGCCCCGTGGTGAGCTGGGCACAGCCCCATGGTCAGCTTCTGTGTTCTTATTTTTGCTTTCGGAGATGCTGTCGAGGGGTCGGGCATACCACGTTTATTCCTTTTCTTTGTATTTATGTTAGTTTTTGCTGCATATTTGTTCCTTTTGTTTGTTTAAGCTCATTTGGTCCTGAAAATACAAAAGGAAGACAAAATCACACTTTTTCCAACATTAGTACTAAAAAGGGTTAGTTTTACGCCTCATTTGATGCACTTTATATGTTGCATTTTACACACATGAAGGTGCATCAACAAACTCCCCCTTGATTGTAGCTTGTGAATCTTCGATCTTCAAAGCTTCGAATCCTCGAGATATTGATGAGTGGTCAGCTACATATAGATCCTCTTGATCCACTGAGCACATTCATGTCATGTCATTACTTCCCATAACTTATCTTCTAACACGTTCTCTTTGGATTTAGCTTGCTTGGATGCCATATTTGCACACAAAACAGAGCTAAACGCATAATCACAACAACAACTAGGTCATTAACTAAACTTCGAGAATTTTCAACTAAAAACTTCACTAAGTATTGATTTCAGACAATATCATTTAACGACACACATGTGACTAATTCTCATACAACTACCAACTAACAAAAATTTGAAAGTCTTAAAAATGTTCAAATTTAGTCCGTTCGCCCATTCTTCTCCTCTATTTCTCAGGAATTCATCCGCTTCTTCAAAATTGGAGAAGGTAACCAAGACTTTTAAACCTACCAGATATCTCAACATCGAACCTTCATCCACAAGACCAGGGAGATGACTTTTCAGATTATTGAGGACGTCAATGTCCTTAGCTTCTCCAACTAGGGATTTGAATTCCCACTTCTTCTTCGTTTTTGTATTCATCAGGGGTAATTCAATCGTGATTCCAGGGTTTTTAACATTATGAGCGGAAACAACGTTACTATATGATCTACCATCGACATTACCAGGTCTCATGTCCTCAACAGTTTTCTTCGGTTGCCTTAACGGATCCACATAGTTAAGTCTAGAGAAAACCGACACCCTTTCCCCAGTCTTCGGCATATCTGTCTTCGAACTGTCCCTATTAAACTTAGCCAAGTTAACTCCAATAACGGCACCGTCTATCTTTACCTCTTTCAGTCTAACAATCCAGTTGTCCACATCCTTAACATTTGACAGCTTAATAAAACCAAATTCGTTACCAGCCCTATCCTTTTTCCATGGGACAAAGGCGTCTTCCAGATTGTCCAAAAGGCTAAAAGCTTGCCACAGACTTTCCCTGGTGCAACCATCTGGCAGATTGGAGATGAAAAGAGTTGTCGCGTTACGAAGCCGATTTTCCATTTGAACAAAGAATTTCTCCTTTCTAGCTGCTTTTTTGCTAAGCACCGTATTCCACCCATCATCTTTGTAGTACCTCTTATTGTACACTCCATTGTTGCCGAAATGACCTCTCCTATCCCCACCGTTCATGACAAAAAGAAAAGAAAGAAAACCACGAGACTTTAAAAGGTTAATAGGATTCGAACCAGTCTAGCTAAACTATTGACGATAGCCGCAACCGATATCAGACCTACTAAGCAATCAAGCGCTCGGGGTGAAGAGTGAAGCCGAAGGAAATACAAGGGAAAAGCAAAGAAACAACAGACCCAGAAGGCGAATGGAAGAAAAACAAACCTGAATAGGACGAAAGGTAACAAACAAGGCTCACAGAAGAGGAAGGAACCAAGGAACCTCGCGCGCTATTCCGGGATGTTCTTCATCGTCGAGCACTTCCGGCGACGTTGAGAGAGAGAGGATGATGTGGACTAAGACGGAGTAGCCATTACTTTTTACTTTTACCGGGTCTGATGAAGAGGAAGCACACGGGCCTTATTGCTAGTTCATAAAGAAAAAAAATGTGATCTATAAAAATTCCTAAGAGACGTCACTTTTTTCAACTCATATCAACCTTAGTCTATTTGTGATGTCACCATATGTTCCTTGGGTTGCGTGATGGGAATTGCATCATAAGATTCCCTCAAATGTTTGAGCGTACTATACAACGGGGGATTCAAATGATCATATGAGTTTCTGAAGGGGCCGTTAAAGCTCAGAAATGGACGAATCAAGGTGCTTGCCACATGTTATCAATTACGCCAAATGTCTATCCTTATATTTTATGATTATAAAGATTTAGAACTATGGTCTTATATTCTAACACTTAA
Source organism: Helianthus tuberosus (assembly GCA_030545235.1). NCBI lineage: Eukaryota > Viridiplantae > Streptophyta > Magnoliopsida > Asterales > Asteraceae > Helianthus > Helianthus tuberosus. The sequence goes on from JARYGA010027445.1 coordinate 2,577, forward strand.
GTTTATGTTTATGATTGTTTTGCTTCATCCATTTACTTTTCGTTTTGACAATTATGTCATAATCTGTTAACATTTATCTTAAATCTTAAAAATCCAAACTTAATTAAGGAAAAAATATGTCTTTTTCACATATTTCACGGGGTAAACAAGACCGAACCACTCATGGACTACTCCAAATAAGCTTCCTAAATGTCAAGGAGAGATTACATGAGCTTGAGCTTATAATGAGTCTGATTTAATAGACAAGTCAAACCCAAACTTAACATATTAAGCTTGACTTGGCTCACGAGCTTAAAATGTCTAAAGTTAAAAAAAAAAAAAAAAAAAAAAAAAAAAAAAAAAAAACCCTTTTATTTATATAATGTATATATAATATACTAAATGTGTATTGAAATAATGAGATATAAACATATGATAAACATAAAATTATATCATTATGTTATATATATGAAAATATAATTATAAATGAGTATGTAAATAAAATAATTAAAATAATGATCAATAATGACCAACTTGATCTTAAAAAAAATACTTAAAAAGTCAAGCTTAAGTTTTATAAATAAAGCTCTAAACAAGCTAAGCTCGAGCTCTTATAGCTTAAATGAGCTGAGCTCACCCTTAAGGAACTTGGATTTGGCGCGGCTCGTTTACCCCTGGACACTATGCTTCTGATAAATTTTACCAGCTACCATTAAGTTTTGGAACAATCTCTATAAAATTTACCAACTGCCGTTAAGTTTTGGAACAATCTCGTTAAGTTGTGTCAGCTTCAATGATTACATTTGTTATTGTTCACTTTGGAGTTTGGGAAGCATGCTATAAAGTGTGGCTCACCTTCCTTCAATATTTATACACACCAACACCTCAAGAAAAACCATACACCATTCATTCTCCCTCACTCTCTCTCTCTCTCTCTCTCTCTCACACACAAAGTTAAGGAGATAAGGGTAGTTGGAGAAACTTCAAAACATTAATCAATGGCAGGGAGTGGAGTGTTTGAAGGGATCAAAGAAGGAGAAGTGTTCAAATACTACACAGATGGTGAATGGAAGAATTCTACTTCTGGCAAATCTGTTGCAATTATCAACCCTACTACCAGAACAACTCAGTACAAGGTTCAAGGTACATTTTTAACCTTAATTATGCTCACAAGTACATAATTTAAGGTTAATAAATTGGAACAAAGATACCACATGATCACAGTTTAGGAACTTCATTTAAAAGTGAGGAAACATGACACTTGGTTGGCTGCTGAGCAATATTGGTTTATCCTGATTATTATCTAATCTATAAATTGGATCCTATTTGTACTTTTTGCTGCTTCTATTGTACCTTGTTATCTTTGCTATTCTTGGGCCATTATATGATATTTAAAAACCTTCAAAACTACCCTATGCAAGAGACAAGAATAAACGTTTACATTAACAAGGCACAAACTACCCAATCCATCTCCCGTTTTAGAAAGTTATATCTATTATCTTATACTTATATGTATATGCACTTCCGAACCCATTACACAAAATATAATTTGGCAATCTGTATAAGTACATATATATATATTTAGTGGCAATTTGTATAAGTACATATATATTTAGTGGTTTATATACACTGTGATACATACTCATATACATACACACAAACATATACGCACAATACACCCATACACATCCATACATTTATTATTATTTAACCTTTTGTAGATTATTTGTGACAGATCTGTGACGCAGCTGTCAATCAATTAGGATTTTCTTATTTTTTGTCAGAAACTTGTCACAAGTTGTGACGGAATTCCGACGGATGGTTTAAGTTAATTAAAAAATAAATATTTCGTCATAAATGTGTAGGAAACAATATTATTTTCCCTTATTTTTTGGCTTATATAAATATTTATTCGTTAAAAAAATAATAATTAACCTTTTGTAGATTATTTCCGACAGATTTGTGACGCAACTGTCAATTAATTAGGGTTTTCTTATTTTTCGTCATAAATGTGTAGGAAACGATATAATTTTCACTTATTTTTTTGTTTTGTAGGTTATTTCCGATAGAATTGTTACGCAACTGTCAATTAATTAGGGTTTTCTTATTTTTCATCATGGATGCATCGAAAATTTGTAACAAAATCTTGAAAGTTTTTTTTGTAGGAAATTCGTCATAAAAGTGTAGTAATTACTGTGACGAAAAAAATTGTGTAGAAAATTTCTGTAGGAAATTGTCCCTTTTTCTAGTAGTGGGATATATTTGAAAGTTGATACCAAACTTAATATGTAATGATAATTGTATGGAAACATATATCGTTAGACCCAAGTTCAATTCCTGCTTCTCTCCATTAGTTTTCAGCGGCACCTGGTGATGATGGGAGACTGGGCGAGTAGGCGGCGATCGCTAGTTCGATCCTTGAACTGAATGGGTTTTACCTCACCGCACTGTCGTGCCTTTGGGCGAGTGTTCACGGGCTTCTGCCCTAGGTGAGGGTTTTCCCCGGTTCGGAGACGAGTGTATCACGATATGGTGAATTTCGCCAGTAGCTCATTTGGAGAATTCGTTGGCCGTTTAAAAAAAAAAAAAACTGACATGTCATTGTACGAAATATAACACAGATGGTCTTAAAAACTGTAATCATATTAATTGGTCATTTTGTTAATGTAACAAAAGGGTCCGATAGCAATTGAAACTGTAATCATTTTTAGTACACTATATCTCATGTTAATCAATCTATGTAATTTAGTAATTATGATGTAATTTAAACAGAAAAAACACTTTTATTGAACAGATTTTTGTTGGGAATTTTTTTTTTAAATTAGTAACTGACGGAAAGGTTTTTTGTTTTTATTAGCATGTACACAAGAAGAGGTGAACAAAGTAATTGAATCATCAAAGATCGCTCAGAAGCAATGGGCGAAGACGCCTCTATGGAAGCGAGCTGAGCTTCTTCACAAGGCGGCTGCTATTCTTAAAGAGCACAAGGCTCCCATTGCCGAGTGCCTAGTAAAGGAGATTGCCAAACCCGCCAAGGATTCGGTCACTGAGGTACAACTCAATTATGCATATAGCTAATGTACTTTAAAAATCGTAGACGACATTAAAGATAGTATTATTATTCTTATTATTTTTGTAAAGGGAACAACAACCCAACACGTTTTATTGATAACCGATAAAAAATAAAAAAATTTAGCCACCCCAAAACATTTCTTTAAGGAAATCTATCTTTTCACCTTATAAGTGGGTATTAGATACCCACTTATACGGTAGATATCATGCATTGTTGAGTTATGTCATCTCGAACTACTAAACAATGTGCGTTAAAAAAATGCAAAATGCATTTATTCTCATTTTAAGTACAATTTTGAAGCAAAAAGGTGTCACATTTAGGGAAAAAAATTAATGACTTGTGTATTATGTTCTAAAGTTGTAAATTGGTATACAGGTGGTCCGATCAGGGGATCTAATATCATATTGTGCAGAGGAAGGGGTTAGGATTTTAGGAGAAGGCAAGTTCTTGGTTTCTGATAGTTTTCCAGGCAATGAGAGAACTAAATATTGCCTCACTTCAAAGGTACACCACATTTTGCATTCAAAGTTTTTATATTTTCATCAAGAACTAACAAAAACATTTATGTATGTGACAAAAAAAATTATTTTTGATTCGGGTTTTATGCGTTAATTCAAACTGTGACAGATTCCGCTTGGTGTTGTCTTGGCCATACCTCCCTTCAACTATCCAGTGAACCTTGCTGTCTCCAAAATTGGTCCGGCGCTTATTGCAGGAAACTCCCTTGTCCTCAAGCCTCCCACTCAGGTAGCTAACTTTCTAGTTTTAATGACACATTAGATTTGATGTTTAGACAGCGCGGTGTATTGTTAAAAATAAGTTGAAGTTTAGGCCCATATTTAAGGGACCCTATTTTTTTTTTTAGAGTTACACTATGTTTGATTCGCATTCAATGTTTCCTGTCTTTTTTGAACGGTGTACAATTAGGATGTCGCTAACCAGGTTAGTAGTTAGTATCACCAAGTTAGTATTAAAATTCCCCTTACCTGGATTTCAATGTTTCCTATTTGATCACAACTCTCAAGTCTCACCTCTCAATCTCTCGAATTTTCTATTGCAATTATGTGAATTCGTGTCTTCTAGAAATCGTATACAAAAATATGTGTCTTTCATATTCTTAAGTTTAAAATCCAAAGCACAAATTTTCTTTTTAAATCCCTGATTTTAGATTCTGCTCTAGTCTCTAAAAAAGGTGAGAATACCTTGTGTATAGGATTTGTATTTTGATTTATTCAATGCTTTTTTTAAACGTATTTCAGGGTGCGGTGGCTTGTCTTCATATGGTGCACTGCTTTCACTTGGCCGGCTTTCCAAAGGGTCTAATAAGCTGTGTGACCGGAAAAGGATCAGAGATCGGAGATTTCCTAACTATGCATCCTGGAGTCAACTGTATCAGGTACCTTAATTACATTTTACATGTTAGTGCTTGACAACATAGGCTAGTGAAGTTAGAGTATACATGTTTATACCTTAAAAAGGACTATACATGAAATAAAAACCAAAAAGAATGAAGGGAATAATATTTAAAGGGAATGTACTATAACATAAAGACAAATGAAAAGATAGTTTGGTAGATTTTGAAGTACTATTAGTATTACAATTATAAGTTCAGTAAGTTGTTCCAAACATTAAGAAAAGAACAAATGTGAGAAAACATAATCTGATGGGAATTTTATATGTAACAAACAAAACACGCTTCGGTTATGTGCAAGTACATGTTTATAAAGGGTGAAGCTGGTAAACTTTTCTTCTTTTAATGATAGTGTATATCCTAAGAGACAATATTTGTTCAACTACTAGTGAAAACAAGGGGGTTCTTAACATACTTTTGTCTATATCTTCCCAGCTTTACAGGTGGTGATACCGGAATCGCAATCTCCAAGAAAGCTGGCATGGTACCACTTCAGATGGAGCTTGGAGGAAAGGACGCTTGTATCGTGCTTGAAGACGCAGATCTAGATTTGGCAGCAGCGAATATCATCAAAGGAGGTTTTTCTTACAGGTAAATGAAACTAGAAAATGTAACTAACAGATTTCAGTTTTATTTTCTACCATTTTTTATAAAATGAAATTAATTAATAAACCTTATTTACAGTGGGCAAAGATGCACTGCTGTTAAGGTGGTGTTGGTGATGGAATCCGTTGCAGACACGCTAGTCGAGAAAGTCAACGCCAAGTTGGCGAAACTGAAGGTGGGTCCGCCCGAGGAAGATTGTGACATCACCCCGGTTGTATCAGAGTCGTCAGCAAATTTCATTGAGGGGTTGGCTAAGGATGCAAAGACGAAAGGGGCAACATTTTGCCAAGAGTACAAGCGCGAGGGAAACCTCATTTGGCCGGTGTTGCTTGATCATGTTCGGCCTGACATGAGAATCGCATGGGAGGAGCCGTTTGGGCCCATCATTCCGGTTATTAGGATCACCTCTGTTGAAGAAGGGATCCACCATTGCAATGCTAGCAATTTTGGTCTTCAGGTATGTTTCTTTGCAGTCATGTGTTTTAACACCCCACTAGGGTCATGTATCAATAATTATGTGTTAGTTATGGATCCTAAACATGTTTAACTTTGACCAAATGATAGGGATGCGTGTTCACCAAGGACATTAACAAAGCGATATTGATTAGTGACGCGATGGAAACAGGAACGGTCCAGATTAATTCAGCTCCAGCTCGTGGCCCTGATCATTTCCCTTTTCAGGTATAGTCGTTATAAAACGTACATTAGTTTTATAATTTAATTTATCGATATTAAAACTGATTAGGATGATGATAATGTAACAGGGTTTGAAGGACAGCGGGATCGGATCCCAAGGAATCACAAATAGCATTAATATGATGACGAAAGTTAAGAGCACAGTGATCAACTTGCCTACCCCAACTTACACCATGGGGTAGCTCCATTTCTATGAATATGAAATGAATAAAAATGGACTATAGTATTAAGGCTTCTGTTGTCTTCATACACGATAAATAATGTCTAGGATTATCAAAAATGTTGAATATACTTCGTGCATCGATGTGTTGTATGTTCAAAGGTAGAAATTAATGTTTTTCTAAGACGTTTGAGACTTGTTGTTTTTTTATCGTTGGCTTGAAGACAAAAAAGGTCAATGGTTTGGTTTTCACATTTGGGGTTACTACATCTTTTGGTTAATAGCTAAAGAGGTGTCATGTACTGTCCTATATTGACTTAATCGTGTTAGAGGGTAGTTTTGACTTTTGAGGCTCTCAACTCGAGTTTGAGTTTATAGCATTATCTGAAAGTATTTCTTGGCATATTAATGCTTCAACATGATTGTGTTAGTTCTAATCAAATTATTAATTAAGGTTTTTTAAAATGGTTTAGATCGTACTTTTGGTGGATGAAGTTTTAAAAGGGTAAAATAAAACCACAAAGTGGTACAGGTTCACAAAAATGTTGGGTTTTAAAAACACCATTTATATGTTTTAGGTTTCATATCAAGGATCAGGATATACCAGTAAATTTATTTGGGTAGGAATGCTAGTAAGTAATCTTAACTATCTATTAAATAATCAATGACTAATATTAAATGGGTAAAATTGAAAAAAAAAAAAAAAAAAAGAGGCACGTGTGTTAGTTTGAGACTTGAGAGTATTCTATTCCATACAAATCAATATTTTCTCTCTCCTCCAATTCTCCATCGTTTTTAAAACGTTAATAACTTTTTCATACGACAATGTTTTTTTATAAAAATTGCATCATAAAAAACGAGTGTTTTTTATCTTTAAAACGAGCACACTATTGCTATATTTTTGAAAAAAAAAATTCGAAAACCCATATCGGTAAAACGCAATGGATAGAACAACACACTATAACCCAGGTTCTAAAACGCAATCGGGTTTCATATAATCGTGATTATGTTTTAACATGGTCATGTCTCTATTCTAACATGATGATGTTTATGTTTTAGCATGATCATGTTCTTTGCACTCAAATTCTGAAGAAAACGTACCTAAAACGCAATGGGTTTCACATGGTCATGTTTCTCTTTTAACATGGTCATGCCTTTGTTTTAACATGGTCATGTTTTTGTTTTAACATGGCCATGCCTTTATTTTAACATTGTTATACCTCTGTTCCAACATCCAAGTTCTAAAATGCATCCAGGTTCTAAAACGCAATGGGTTTTAACATGGTCATGTTTATGTTTTAACATGGTCATGTCTTTGTTCCAACATGATCATGCTTCCCTTTTAACATGATCATGTTCTTTGATGTTCTTTTACACTCTAGTTCTAAAATGCAATGAAACCCAAAATCAAGATTTTACACTATAGATTCTAAAAAGCAATGAAGTTTTAACATGGCCATGTTTATGTTTTAACATGGTCATGCTTTTGTTCCAACATGACCATGCTTCTATTTTGGTATGCTCATGTTCTTTGCACCCCAGGTTGTAAAACGCAATGAAACCCAAAATCAATATTTTGCACTATAGGTTCTAAAAAGCAATGGGGTTTTAACATGGTCATGTTTATGTTTTAACATGGTCATGTTTTTATTCCAACATGACCATGCTTCTATTTTAGCATGCTCATGTTTTTTGCTTGTAAAAAGCAATGAAACCAAAAATCAATATTTTGCATTGCATGTTCTAAAAAGCAATGGAGTTTTAACATGGCCATGTTTATGTTTTAACATGGTCATGCTTTTGTTCCAACATGACCATGCTTCTATTTTAGCATGATCATTTTCTTTACACTTCAGGTTGTAAGACGCAATGAAATTCAAAATCAATATTTTGCACTACAGGTTCTAAAAAGCAATGGAGTTAGTTTTAACATAGGTATGCCTTAGTTCCAACATGATCATGCCTCTGTCTTAGCATGATCATGTTCTTTGCATTGCAGGTTCTAAAACGTAACGAGTTTTAACGTGGTCATGACTTTGTTCCAACATGATCATGCTTCTATTTTACCATGGTCATTCCTTGTTATAACATCCAGAAGAACAAAAATGAAAAGAACTCTAACTAAAACATAATGAGGTGAAAAACACAATTGAGGTTTGATAACCTAAAACGCAATGAAAATAAAAAAAAATAACAACTTACAAAAGAACTCTGATTAACGACGTTGGACAGAAAAAGAACTCCGATAACTGTGGGGAAACTGGTGGCGGTGGAGCGGTAGATGGTGGAATGGTGGTGTCAGATCTGAAAAACCCAACAAGTGGTTGAAGGTGGTGGTGGTTTCAGATCTAGTTTCCGGCAAGATGGTGGCGATCGTAGGTGGCAGTGGTGGTGTTGGTTGTGATGTGGTAGTTTATGGTTTTGAAAATGGTGGATTTGAGTATACGGGGAAGAGAAATGAATTGCAGATACTGGGTTTTTTTGAAGACGATGAGTTTTGACCAAAATGCCCCTCCTTATGTTGTTTCATCTTTGCCACATGCTATCCTCTTATTGCTTCCTGTCCTTCCTACCCAAACTAAACTTCTTATTTGATCTTATCCCTTCATATCAACTAGAACAATATTTTCTTAATGACATTGCCGCGACTAATGACAAATTTGATCTAACCCATTCTATGTCATGTTTCGTTGAAATAGTGCCTACCAAGTATTTGAAGGGGTATAGTCCTAAATCCTGCATCGACTACATGATGCAAACTTAGGTCGCGTGCAAGGAACCATACCCAAATCATATGTATTTTGTACTTAAGTCATTTCCAGTAAAATGGCGCAAGCTCAAGCAGCGCAAGCATCAACTTGCCAGCAAGAGACAACTCATATAATACAATTAGTACGAACGTATAGCAATTCCTCACGATGAGCAATTGTGCAGAAGACAAGAAGTACACAAGGACACTAAAGTGTCATCACCAATCACCGTGCGCTGACCACTGCTCCACGATCTCCATTCAAATGCTGATGACATACCTGACAACAAGGACAACTACCAGGCCACGTGGATCCAGTCTGCGTGCGCCAACTCCCCTTTCGATTGCAAACACTAACAGTCGTGTTTAAGGAGATAAGCAGGATATTCCTTGTTGTCGACGTCAGACCCAAGGTCCATCAACCCATCTCCTTCACAACTCTCTTCGGCTATAAATAGGGGACTTTATCTCCAGGTTTAAGGATCGCTCTCTTGCTCTCTCACTTAATACACAAACTTATTATCCTCAAAGCAAGTTCTTATTCTCACGTCGGAGGGTGGTTATAAAGAGAATCCCTCAATTCTTCTCCTTGTAACAAGCTTCACGGTGTTGTCTTTTTTTGCAGGATCTCGCAACAATCAATCGAAAAAGAATAAGATTAACCTATATTTGACGAGACCAAACCCACAATATTTGACGAGACCAAACCCACAAATTAACTTGGTGTTTCTTTCGTATTAAACTTGAATCTTGATAAGACGCACACCTTAATTAATATGTCACTAGTTTCTCCTAGTAAACTTACAATATTCTAAAATTCTTTACCTCAACGTGTATCTAAGTCACACGTGTTAAAGCAATACATTTTTAAGCGTTTGAAATAGCCTAATTATTCCACTAATTGATTCATCGGCTTAACTGAAATCTATTATCTATTCAATCTCTATATATGTAACCTATGACACTGTCACCGTAGCTTCTAATGCGTGTGACCAAAAAAAAACTTATGACATATTAAACCTTCATTATATATAACATAAGACAATGCTAACAGAATAACCAATTTTCTCCTCGTTCTCCCTTTATGAATCGGGAATGCAATCGTGTCAATCTCTATCGAAAGCCTTCTTTAAATACATCTACTAACATCACATGAATATTCCTTTATAGAGACTTGAAACCACCTTGATGAACACACTTTGAACTAATTCAATTCCTTGATATGAACATCATGGTTGATAATAACTTTATAGTCAACAAGAAGTTACCCTAAGTAATAACTTGTTAGTACTAACCATATAGTCAACAAGAAGTCACCCCAAGTAATAATAACTTGTTGGTACTAACCAAACTAGGTAGAAGTAAGAACTTCCCATTTGTTGTAAGCTTACCCTAGTAGTAACTTTACTTAGGCTGGAGGGGGCACCCCTTGGGTTCGCTTTGCTGGTTCATACCCGCTTCGGCTACACCACCACAACCCGTGTAACACCCCGACTGCGTATAAAAACAACCTATGGCGGAAAAGTCAGGAGTCACGTTACAAATTGCTCATAACACATGGTACTAAAGTTTCATTATATTACATTGTTTTTCAACACAAAGATTTCAAATAATTTGTTTCTAAATTGAAAGAAACTAAGGCTCGATTCCATTCCTACGTATAGCATACTTGAATAATCATCGCACGTAATAACACCTGAAACATATGTGAAAATAAATTCAACAATGAATGCTGGTGAGTAACATAGGTTTTGTGATCAAATTCATGGCTACAAGTTTTGTGTTGAAAAAGGCTTAACCAACTACACAAGTTGATTTTATAAGTAAATCTTTGTAGCCATGAGCCTTGACAAAAACATTTGTTTTGTAAAATTTTGCAAGTAATTGGAAAACTTCATATGGTTTATATATTTTCAACTTGAAAACCGTTTGTGACTTGTCTAAACCAATCGTTCGTGTTATGTATAAACCAATTGTTTGTGTTATGTATAAACCAATTGTCCATGTTATGTATAAACCAATAAACCAATTGTTCGTGTTATATATAAACTCAAATTGTCTTTGTGTAAACAAGTGTGGTCGTTTTGGTGAATACATTCAAGCCTGTGTTAACGTGAAAATAGTTTTAATTAAATAGTGTGTTTTCGAGTTTTGTTCCCAAAACTTCCCCACATACACCAGGAAATTTGGTAACAGGATTGTCAGTCCTATGGTACCATAACATACTACCGCTCGGCTTGGCCAAAGTTAATGAATATACTCGTGTCATGGATAACGCACCACCCCAAGTTTCACACATTAGTGAAAAGTACATTGTTATATATATATAAATGATATGCATTGTTTTAAATCTTGAAAATAGTTTAGCACGTATGAATCACCCCAAAACACTTAGAAAACGTAAAAGAGGGGACTATGCACTTACATGTTTGCGTAGATGTCTTATGTATGCAACCCCAAGTGTTTCCTAATGTATCGTGACTTAAGTGGAAGAACTGATAGAATGAGGTTTATTAACCAAACGAGTGAAGGATCTTGTGTAATATGGTTCATAATACCTTACATTCTAATTAGAAGATGTCTAAAGGTGTTTTGACCCGTTACGACTTGTTAAAGTGGTTTATGCTACTTTAACGGGTCGTATGCATAACTATGGGTTCGGATGGTTAAATGAGTCCTATGACGAGTCTAACATGTCAAAACAAGTTTGTTTGCATTATATGATCAGTCTTAATGCAAGAACATGGATCATATATGTTTTAAAACCATTTTTGTGTCAAAAAGGCATTTTCGACATTTTAAAAGTATATATAGTTGACTCGTCATTTGACTAACCAAATGACATGACCATAAGGTATAATCTCATAGGGTTATTCCCTATATTACAATGGTCATATAAATGGGCTTGGTTGGATCCTAAGGTTGACCAAACGGGTCAGATTCGAAAGTCGGAGCAGAAGTCAAACCGCTCGACTTTCGACTAAGGAATAAGCACTAAACAAGAAATGACGAGCTAGACATGTTAGAACATGTCTAATAATGTTATAAAACTGATTTGGTCAAAAATTTAAGTTTTATTACCCGAAAACTCTTTCGGCGTAAAATGCACTTTTATGCATTTTTTGACTCTTGTTTCATAAAAATTTGACTCATCGTTTCGCCTACTAAACGTGATGATTAGAGGGTGTAATCGCAAGGAATTAACACCTTCATTATTACGATCATGTAGCAAAGTTCAATTTGAACTTTGACTTGACCAAAATTGTCTGAACCGAAAGTCAAAGCAAAAGTCAATTTGCTTGACTTTTGGCTCATAACTAGCCAAAATAATGAAAAAGACTGAAGGAGAACACGTACTTGTGTTCAAGGGAAGTATAGAACTTCAGGGAGGAGGCCTCTAATGAACACTTACTTGTGTTTCGGCCCCAAGACTTGTATTATCACATTTTTGTCATTTTTAACCCTTCTAACTTGTTATTTAAGCTATATGAAAGATATAAAGGCATATGCAACTTGGATTTTATTTCGAAAATGTCGTGAATACCGTTTCGCTCGATCGTACGATTACTTATTTCGTAAATAAAATATAAAATTTTATTTAATACGAACGCGATCAAAAGTGTACAACAGTTGAAATTTTGCAAATGTTACAACCCCCCTCGGGTAAGGCGTGTGGGACGTAGTTTCTCCGGGTAGAGATAGTCGCGTGAACAAACCCGCTTTTGACCGTTGATAAATGGTCTTGAGGTAATCGTTAGGGGTAATTAAAAAAATCTTTTATATCATCCACTATATAGTAAAACCTCTATAAATTAATACTCAATAAATTAATAACCTCGATAAAATTAATAATTTGTCCAGTCCCAACTTGGGACCAGTACAAAATTAGACCCCAATCAATAAAATAATAAGATAATAACTTTTTTTGAAATCTCAGTGTATATATATTGGTACCCACGAAACTATAAATTAATAATTACTAAAAGATTCCAAATTCTAAGATCGTCTAGTAAAAAATAAATCTATTTGTTTTTTGTTGAACTTCAAATCTATCTTGAGATCATTTTTAAATCTCCTCATTGCACATAAGAGTTTGGGCATTTTCTTCTCGTATTACAACAAAAAGTTGTGAAGAGTCGTTGCCGCTTGCAATGCACTTAAGAAATGTGAATTGAAACTTGTCTTTGTAATTTATTTTTTGGTACCATGAACTAAATTTTTGAATTAAAAACAATGAACTTGACAAATTCAGTTAATTGTGAATGTACATTAGACTTAGAAATTTAAAAGTCATATGTAAAACCACATTAAATTAATAAATATTAATTTATCGATATAATAATATCTCGCTAAATTAATAATATATCTTGGTCCCAAAATTATTAATTTATAATAGAGGTTTTACTGTAAATATAAACCATTTTCACATTTCACACTATAAACAATATTCACCATACTTTTACAGACAATTTTCATAAAAACACAAAAAAAATCGTTTCTCTCAATTAGCAATGGTGGATTAGACTAAAGAAGAGAAAATAACATCGCCTAGGGCTTGGCTAAGTCTCGCCGAGAACAGGACTCGCTGAACGTGTTAGTTTTGGATTGATTCCATCATAATTTGGGTGAAGCAAAGCGCAAGATATATGAAGTTAATTCCAGGTTTACAATAATCCAAAGGTAAGGTATAAACTTTGACTCACTTTTCAACGAGACGAAGAATAGGGAAGATGTGCTAATTGGGGAGGAAGCGATTAAGATGGCCCTTCGTGAGTACAAAAGGAGTTACGGGCCCAAACAATTTGATCATGTTGAGGCATGGAAAATTGTGAGAACCCATCCCCAACTGAAAGATTTTCTTTAAGTACTTTTTTATTTTTAATTATGTATTTTTTATTTAAATGAGATTTTAGTTATTTTTAGTTGTTTGTTATATTTTCATTAAAAAAAGTTCTAGAGTAGTTGAAAGGAGTGTTAACAGTGATTTGTTGGTGTTAGGATAGTTTAGGGTAGAAATGACGTAGCAGTGCAAGATTAGAGGGGGCTAGGATAAATGAAAGGGCGCCAAAAACTTGATGTGTAAAATGCTTATATATTATTTAAAAACACGAAATTAAAATGTCAAAATCATGTTAACTCGTCACAGCTTACGGAATTGGATAACTGGATTTGGCTACCATGATCTTAAAGTACACTAATCTAGACCTAAGACTGGCTGGTGGATCACTCTCCAAATAGGTCGTAATCTAGAATCTAGGAAAGTGTGTAAACTCACCGGTCTAGGGTTCAGATCACATTTCGGTCTCTCTAAGTTGAATGTAATGGTACCCTAAATGTGGATATCCTCTCGGTCCGACTAGAAAGAATACATCCAAGAAGTGTGGGGGATGTACGGAAAAGTGTATCTAACAGGTTTCTAACACGGGATAACAAATATCAAAAGGAAAATTGTCACACCCCAACCGATGGCGGAATCATCGGGGCGTGGCACTGAGCGAAACAGATTGTCCAGAAGTTCCATAACAATTATCAATACTATTCAATTTAATTAAGACGTCCCATACCGTATCTCAAACAGTAAAATAATTATTACAGACATAAATCCAGGCAAGTATTCTGTTCCGACAACTCAGATTTAAACAGTCAGCAATTGTTTATCTGCTTCTAGAGACCCTTAGTTTGACCACTACAGACAACTATTTGTTGGGCTCTAAAGCTTTATTCAAGCTTCAAATTCCTACCAAGTGTGCGTCCTAAGCACCTGTCACATACGTTAAAATAAAGTCAATACATAAAATGTAAAGGTGAGCATACAAGTTTGATAATAGCATATAGAGTTCGAATTCGTTTACGCATAACCAGCACGTACACATAGTGAAATGAAGCACGTTAGTTATCGACATAGATCCATCGATACCAATGACTGCGGGTTGACTGCCTGAGGTAGTTCGCAATACATGATTACCACCGTAATCCATGCAAGTAATGGTCCTTAACAACCCCCGTGTGAACGGGTGCTGAGTCCAAACTATAGTACTATCGTTGCTAAGGCAGGTAGACAGCATTCCATGTGTAAACATAACAAACAAGCATTCATAAGCCACGTATAACATGCATTAACGGTTAGCGTTCAAATAGTATTGAGTAGTGTGATTGTTGTAGTTTGAATATTCGTAACGTATGTAACGCCCAAAAGTGCGTAAAGCAAAAAGGGATCGAGTATACTCACAGCGGTTAATGGATTGAAGGGAGCGCTTAGCGAGTAAGGTTAGCCTGAATAGATTTGATAGCATAACGATAAGAGACACGTAAAATGTCACAAAGTGTGAATGGATCGGATGGTAGTTCGTTCGGATTGTAATCCGAGCGGACAGCAATCCGTGTGGATGACAATCCGTTCGAATGGTCATCCGGTCGGACAGTGGTCTGAGTCCCAAGTGAACTCTGCGCCTCGTTTGCCTTCCCATCGGACTTTCACGATAGGAATGCGAGAGCGTCTGAGTTGCTTGGTTTGGCGATCCATTATTTCGACAGGCTTTTCCACGAAGTGTAATGTTTCGTTCACTTGTAGATCATCTAGAGAAACGTGTAAGTCGTG
The DNA here is from genome assembly GCA_030545235.1 of Helianthus tuberosus. Lineage (NCBI taxonomy): Eukaryota > Viridiplantae > Streptophyta > Magnoliopsida > Asterales > Asteraceae > Helianthus > Helianthus tuberosus. Next base: position 17,849 of record JARYGA010027445.1, read on the forward strand.
GTTGGCTAGGCACTTTCGGAGGTTTGACACGTGGAAAGTCGGGTGGACATTACTAAGTTCCTCCGGTAGTTCGAGTCTGTAGGCGACTTTTCCGATCCTTTCCAGAATCTTAAAAGGTCCAACATATCGAGGCGCGAGCTTACCCTTCTTGCCGAATCGGACCACTCCCTTCCAAGGTGATACCTTTAGGAGTACGTAGTCACCAACGTCAAATTCACGGGGCTTGCGTTTCTTATCGGCGTAACTTTTCTGTCGATCCTGAGCTTTCACCAGGTTGTCTAGAATTTGGAAAATTTTGTCTGTCGTTTCTTGTAATAACTCAGGACCGGTTAATTGCGAATGACCGGTCTCGTGCCACACAATAGGCGATCGACATCTTCTTCCGTATAATGCCTCGAATGGTGCCATTTGGATGCTAGAATGATAGTTGTTGTTATACGAGAATTCGACTAACGGCAGGTATTTATCCCAATTACCACCGAAGTCTAAGACACACGAACGGAGCATGTCTTCAAGAGTACGAATCGTTCTTTCAGTCTGACCGTCGGTTTGAGGGTGGAAAGCGGTACTTAGATTAAGCGACGTACCGAGTGCCGTTTGAAACGTTTCCCACAGTCGTGAGGTAAACCGAGCATCACGATCAGAGATGATGTCACGAGGCGTCCCATGATTACAAATGATCTCGTCGGTGTAGATTCGGGCTAATCGTTCTACCTTGTAGTCTTCTCGTATCGGCAAAAAGTGAGCTGATTTAGTCAAGCGGTCGACCACAACCCAAATGCTGTCGTGACCTGATGACGTGTGTGGTAGTTTGGTTACAAAGTCCATGGCTATACTTTCCCACTTCCACATGGGAATTGGTGGTTGTTCGAGTAAGCCAGAGGGTCTTTGATGTTCAGCCTTGACTCTAGCACAAGTTAGGCATTTTCCGACGTAGAGGGCGATATCCCTTTTCATACCCGGCCACCAGTACTTATAACGAAGGTCCTGGTACATTTTGTCGGCACCTGGATGAACAGAATACCGGGATTTGTGGGCTTCGTCCATCAAGATCTGTTGCAAATTGGTTCGTTTGGGAATCCAGATTCGGTCCAGAAAGTGGAATATCCCATTCGATTTGCTCACAAGCTGGGCTCCATCGTGGTAGACTCTTTCTTTCTTCTGGGTGTGTTCGTTAAAGCATGCATGTTGAGCGTCGTGGATGAGGGTTTCGAGATCGTGTTGGGCTTGAACATTACGAGTGCTAAGCAGATAGCTCCGTCTGCTGAGTGCGTCGGTAACAACATTCGCCTTGCCTGGGTGATAACGGATCTCACAGTCGTAATCGTTGAGAAGTTCTACCCATCGGCGTTGACGCATATTAAGTTCCTTCTGATTAAAGATATGTTGTAGGCTCCTATGATCGGTGAAGATCGTACACTTGGTACCATACAGGTAGTGTCACCAAATCTTTAATGCAAAAACAACTACGCCTAGCTCGAGATCATGGGTTGTATAGTTCTTCTGGTGGACTTTGAGCTGACGAGATGCGTAAGCTATGACCTTGTCCCGTTGCATGAGAACACAACCAAGACCAAGGTTGGAAGCATCACAATAGACAATGAAATCATTGTTTCCGTCGGGCAACGTGAGAACAGGAGCATTGCAAAGCATGTGCTTGAGGGTTTGGAAGGCAGTCTCTTGTTTAGTTTCCCAAACAAAAGGCTTGTCTTTATGCGTGAGAGAGGTAAGCGGCACAACAATCTTTGAGAATCCCTCGATAAATCGTCGATAATAGCCCGCTAGTCCGAGAAAAGAGCGGGCTTCAGAAGGGTTCTTAGGCGTAACCCAGCTCTTGACAGCTTCGATCTTCGCAGGATCGACGTGAATGCCTTGACTATTAACAATGTGACCCAGAAACTGCACTTCCTCCAACCAGAATTCGCACTTGGAGAACTTGGCATAAAGTTGGTTCCCCTGGAGTAATTCGAGAACCAAACGTAGATGTTGCGCGTGTTCGGCTTTCGATTTGGAATAGATCAAGACATCGTCGATGAATACGATGACGAAACGGTCGAGGTACGGTTTACACACGTGATTCATCAGATCCATGAAAACCGCTGGTGCGTTGGTTAAACCAAAAGGCATGACAACAAATTCGTAATGACCATATCGGGTGCGAAAAGCGGTTTTAGGTATATCCTCCTCTTGGATACGTAGCTGGTGATAGCTTGAGCGTAGGTAGATCTTTGAGAAACACGTAGCGCCTTGTAATTGATCAAATAAGTCGTCGATGCGAGGTAGGGGATAGCGGTTCTTGATAGTTAACTTATTCAATTCCCGATAGTCGATGCACATCCTGAACGACCCGTCCTTCTTTTTTACGAAAAGGACTGGCGCGCCCCAAGGAGAGGTGCTCGGGCGAATGAATCCTTTCTCAAGTAATTCCTGGAGTTGGGTTGAGAGTTCGCGCATTTCGGACGGCGCGAGTCGGTAAGGAGCTTTGGCAATAGGGTTGGCTCCAGGAATGAGGTCGATACGAAAGTCGATATCACGACTTGGCGGTAGTCCGGGAAGATCCTCTGGAAAAACATTAGGAAATTCTCGAACCACAGGAACGTCTTTCACTTCCTTCTTCTCATTCTTTTCCTTCTCCGCTACTACAATGTTAGCCAAGAAAGCCCTGTATTCCTTGCGGAGATACTTGCTAGCTTGCACGCATGACATAAGCTTGAGACCCTTTGAAGTAGTATCACCGTATACACACAATAAATCACCATTCGCGAGCGAGAATCGAATCATCTTGTCGAAGCACACAACTTCAGCATGGTTTTCTCGAAGAAAGTCAATGCATACTATGACGTCAAAACTTCCGAGTTGCATCGGAATAAGGTCGATTGGGAAAATGTGATTGTTGAGCTCAAGAGTACAATCACGAAGAACAGAATTGACGGCGACGGTTCTTCCGGTAGCAACTTCAAAATCGAATGTCGAGGAGAGTTGGGAACGTTTACGACTAAGGAGTTTCTCGAATTCGAACGACACAAAGCAATTATCGGCTCCAGTATCAAACAAACAGGAAGCATAAATACCATTCACAAGGAACGTACCATTGACCACGTTGTTGTTGGCCTGGGCTTGACGCACGTTGAGGTTGAAAGTTCTGGCGCGTGCGGCCTGTTGTTGCTACTGCTGTTGTTGTTCCTGCTGAGGCTCTTGTTTCACGACCCTGTTTGGGTACATGTTGGCGAAATGGTTCGGGTCGCCACATGCGAAGCAGGCTCTGGCTTTGACCGCGGGTGCCGGAGGAGCTTGTTGACCCTGAGGGGCAGTGAGTAGAGCTTGATGAGCAGGAGCTTGTCGAATACGGCAGTTGGCAGTAAAATGGCCGTATACATTGCAATGAGCACAAAAACGGCAAGCAATGGCAGTTGGGTGGTGGTAGGTGCAAGTAGGGCAGAGCGGGTGTGGCCCAGTGTATGCACGCTTTGCAGGCGTGCATTGGCCACAGGCGCCGCTACTTGACGCTGTTGGGCTGGTACAGCTTGAATCGGTGCAGCAGTGATCGCACAGTTCTTGTTGCTGGAGCTATTCTTTCTCTTGTTCTTCCTCTTGTTGCTCGATGAGGTGGGTTCAGCAGTTGGTGCGGTGGCGGTAGCTTGATGCAGGTGCTTTGAAGTTTTATCCCAGACACCAGCCTTGACCCTTTTGTCGTTGATTTCGGCGGCCAGTAGGTAAGTTTCTTCGATCGTCGTAGTCTTAGCCGCTTGCACGAAATCTGCGACGCAGTCGGGCAAAGCTCGGATGTACTTCTTGATTGTGATCTCCGGGGTCTTGACTTGATCGGGACAGATGATGCTGAGCTATTTGAAACGAGCAGTGAGAGTAGCGTTGTCACCCTCATGTTGGTGTATGTGCCAAAATTCATCTTCAAGCTTTTGACGTTCGTGAGGAGGGTAGAATTCCTCTAGCATAACTTCCTTGAGCTCGTCCCACGACAGACCGTAGGCTGCATCGTTCCCTCGCTTGTTCCTCTCGGCCGTCCACCAGTCTAGTGCACGGGACTGGAAAACGCCGGTAGCATTCAGAGTTCGAAGGTCTTCAGGGCAACCACTCTGTCGCAGAGTGACCTTAATGGAATCAAACCATTGGAATAGTGCAGTCGGACCTCCTTCACCAGTGAATTCTTTTGGCCCACACGACTTGAATTGCTTGAAACTGAAGGGCCTTGCGGCAGCTTTAGGAGCGTCGGTCCTTGATTCCTCAGATGACTTGCTGACATTCACGTAAACATCACTTACGGCCTTTGCCACACTTTTATCGATGATGGAAGCAAGGCGTTTGTCCCTCTTTTCTTGACGAGAAAGTGTGTGACGGGATCCAGACGACATTGTCTGCAATAGACATCGTCACAGGACTCAACACATTGTATTCGAATCTCACCTCACACGTCTACTACTTACTAAATCTCAGGAGCACGCATATTCACATAAACACATAACATGTAGAGCACAAAATCACATAAGCATGTAAAGCACAGAAGCAAGGAAACACATACGCATTTAATCACTAGAGGCAGTCAGAACACAGAGTTCTAGATCCCTTGGCCTATAAATAGGAACCTAAGGTGTTAGGTTTAGAACTTTTGACGCTTTTAGTATTTTAGAGGATTGAAGAGCTCTAGATCTAGAGAGAGAAACTAGAGAGAGAAAGTGACATCGTGATTCAGGTGCTTTGTACGATCTCAGATCTGTCAATAGAATCACTGATTATATCACGTTCTCGTGTGTTCGGTCACGTTCGTGTACGGATTCCACACGTCACGCGTTCGGTTCGCATCGTTTCGGAATGATTTGTTATCGTCGTGTAGTGTGTTGTGTGAAAGACAAAAAAGCGTTAGATCGAATCCAATGATACCCCAATATGCTAACAAATAAACATAAACCACATAATTCACATAAAATCGACGAATCATCAGAGTCGGCAGTAGCGACTCAGCCTTGAAACTTATGAAACCGAGAGATAGATTGTCTGCGGCTAATAGACTTGGACTAACCAAGATGGTTCGACTATTCACAAGGACTTGTCATTCATGTCTGATCTTCAGAACGGTGCTTTTGCCTCGATTCTGGGGCATTTGGTACACATCCCGTTAGTCATATCAAGATTTCAGGTCATTGGAGTCCGTCGAGACCTTGGTGAGAGTTTTGTAAAATGTGCGAAACAAGTCGTCAAGGTTAGGGTTTCACCCCTGGCTTAACAACTTCGTCCCTGTTTTTGATAAAGCAGAGGAGATTATTCATCAAAATATGGGTTTCACCCCTGATTTGGTATAATTTCCCCCGCTGAGCAGTAACGATTAAGCAATTTAGTCGGGAGTTTGTGGTTTTCACACCTAATCTCGACTTTATCGCCCTTTTATAGTCGAAAATTCGTGTGTAGTGGTAGTGTGATATAAGTGAGTTTAGTGAGGAATAAGCTCGTATGTAATCCCTACTGGATATACTCGAGTCGGTCTGTTGGTTCTTAACTATAGTCTAGGTATCTAAGACTTCGACCCGGACTAGGTCGAGTCTTGCCTAATTCCCTATAGTTATGGCTCTGATACCAATCTGTCACACCCCAACCGATGGCGGAATCATCGGGGCGTGGCACTGAGCGAAACAGATTGTCCAGAAGTTCCATAACAATTATCAATATTATTCAATTTAATGAACACGTCCCATACCGTATCTCAAACAGTAAAATAATTATTACAGACATAAATCCAGGCAAATATTCTGTTCCGACAACTCAGATTTAAACAGTCAGCAATTGTTTATCTGCTTCTAGAGACCCTTAGTTTGACCACTACAGACAACTATTTGTTGGGCTCTAAAGCTTTATTCAAGCTTCAAATTCCTACCAAGTGTGCGTCCTAAGCACCTGTCACATACGTTAAAATAAAGTCAATACATAAAATGTAAAGGTGAGCATACAAGTTTGATAATAGCATATAGAGTTCGAATTCTTTTACGCATAACCAGCACGTACACATAGTGAAATGAAGCACGTTAGTTATCGACATAGATCCATCGATACCAATGACTGCGGGTTGACTGCCTGAGGCAGTTCGCAATACATGATTACCACCGTAATCCATGCAAGTAATGGTCCTTAACAACCCCCGTGTGAACGGGTGCTGAGTCCAAACTATAGTACTATCGTTGCTAAGGCAGGTAGACAGCATTCCATGTGTAAACATAACAAACAAGCATTCATAAGCCACGTATAACATGCATTAACGGTTAGCGTTCAAATAGTATTGAGTAGTGTGATTGTTGTAGTTTGAATATTCGTAACGTATGTAACGCCCAAAAGTGCGTAAAGCAAAAGGGGATCGAGTATACTCACAGCGGTTAATGGATTGAAGGGAGCGCTTAGCGAGTAAGGTTAGCCTGAATAGATTTGATAGCATAACGATAAGAGACACGTAAAACGTCACAAAGTGTGAATGGATCGGATGGTAGTTCGTTCGGATGGTAATCTGAGCGGACAGCAATCCGTGTGGATGACAATCCGTTCGGATGGTCATCCGGTCGGACAGTGGTCCGGTCGGATGACGATTCGAGTGGATTGTTTCTTCCTATAAGAAGCATGTGTTTGTGTATGATGGCTTGACTTTTGAAGTTTTCGTTGTAGTATTTTGAAAACATTGAAGTATCTCTATCCATCAAGTCGTTCGATCGGATGGTGGGTCATGCGGATGACAATCCGTTCGGATGGTCATCCGGTCGGACGGTGGTCCGGTCGGACGGCAACTTAGTGGTGAGATTACTTAGTGAAGACAGGTTCATGGTAGAAGTGTCACTCGATCGGATGTCCGTCCGATCGGATGGCAACCCTGTTAATGAACATGTTGAAAGTTGTTTAAGTCTTTGAAGTCTTAGTATCTCATGATCCGAAGAGTAATCCAGTCAGATGGTCGTCCGATCGGATTGCAATTCGTTCGATACTCAAACGTCAGATAAGATTGTTTTTAAAGGTGGGACCCAAGTGTGATCCGTTCGGATGACCTATCCGATCGGACATCAATCCGGTCGGATAGCAATCCGTTACAGTTGTTCCGTTCGTCCTACACTTGGTCGTTTTGATGGTTTGTCATTATGTCGAGACACTTTGACGACGTGTTAGCCAACAGAACCCCTAGTTCGACCCAGATGACCAACCCGACCAGGAATCACCCTAGTCAGGCCGGTTACCGGCTCGAGACGGTTGTTCTTGTCTAACCCGAAATCGGTAATCTCGTGGGTAGAATCCGGATCTTGAGCTAGTACAACACTACGATAAAGTAGAAGACTAGATCAGGGTCGGATCCTATCGGTTTTGAGTACATTGAGTGCAAAAGAGTTGAAAGAAAGTTAAGAAACCATCTTTCAATCCTCTTTTACACACTTGTGTCGAGATCTTTACAAGATCTTTGTGGAAATCGGTTAGATCTAAGTTGTTCTTGGTGGATTGAGGCCACAACATGAAGTTCTTGAAGAACACATGATGACATCATCCTAGAACACCCAAAATCTAGTGATTTCACGGTTAAAAGTTAAGATTTAAAAGGTAGAAAGGTGTAGGAGTGCGTGTAGATCAAGAAAGTACAAGATTTAGGACGAGATCTTACCTTGATCGAGAGAAATCGAAGAAAAGGTGGGGAGAACGAACAGTTCGGACAGAGGGTTTCCAGAAATGGAAAGAATGTCAATGACAGGGGTATTTATAGGAGTCCAAAAGAGGAAAGGGTTATCCGATCGGATGACACTCCGCCCGGATGACGATCCGGTCGGATGACATCCTGGTCGGATGACATAGTGGCTATCCGGTCGGATGGCTATCCGGCCGGATGGCACTTGGTTCGGATGTTAGACGCGACGATTTTTGGCGTTTCGATTCCGATTGCGAGCGGTTCGTCACGATAGGGTTTTCTAGTCAAATTACTTTTAGTCCCAACCACTCATATCTCGCATTATCTTTTCTCCACCAATTATCATGGTTCGTTTACGATTCGAGTTCGATTGCATTTCGAGTTAGATTTCGAGTTTCGATTGAGTTCGCTTGATTATCACAACACAACATAAATAAACATGCACAGGTAACACGTAAGGCACACACACACGTATAACAACAAGTAAAAATACGTAGCTCGAGTTGCGATTCGATGTCGATTAGATTAGCATAGCTTGATTATTGATTAATTAACTTTATCGTATTGTTACTTCTAATAGTTCACAGTCGTAAGTCGTTTGAATAACACGGCGATGGCTTGTTATTAACAACACTTACTCCACATAATACAAATAAAATAAAGAAATTTCTATAAGTCAAATCCGTATAACCGGTCGTTGACTCTGACCTTGACTTTGACTTGTGAAAACACGGGGTGTTACAAAAATAAATGGTAACTCACTCTCGTGCAATTAACTCCTAAATCGTCTAATGACAAAGACTACCCGACAATCTATTACCTCTCGGTCTCTAAAATTGGCATAACACGAAGTACCTCTAAACTCTCAATCAAGGTTCCTATGGGATTCGAGCTCAGAAAACCATAAACTAGTCATGAACACAAAGTAGATAACCTAATACATATCTATAACAGAAACTCAGAAAGACATTCAACAAGACACGCATGGAACGATGACTAATTATTAAATAGTACTAATCAAGCAAACACATTAAAAACCTGATTTTAAAATCACACTTTACCATAACATTAAGCCAAAGTCACAATTTAACCGAAACCGAAAACTATGTTAAATTAACAATCTTCATACGCCTAAGTATTTCAAAGAAAATTAGCTACTCATGTTTAATACACAAGGAAAAACAAAGTCTAAACAAACTGAATCAAAAAAACATGTCTAATATTTCAAGTTTACACAATCAAAAAAGAATAAACGATGTCTAACCGAAAAAACGAACTCTTTAACCCAACCACTTTGTTCCCACGCTTCTTCTTCAATGAATTATACTCCCAAATCTCTCTTGGCAGCCTATTGACCGTTGAACAGTAGCAAATGATATCTTTTTTTATTATGATCGTATAGCAGCAGTACGTTAGAATTTCTACTTGTAATTTTTCAGGACAAATGAGCGTGTGCCAGGTAGCCGCCTGGCACGAAAAAAAATTACACCGAGTCAACAAATTAAAACAAAACACTACCATAGTTTGTAATAAAAAAACTAGAACGATGGCATGACTATAATTTTATACTGGGGGCAAAATTGTAAGTTGATAGAGAAAAAAACGATGGTAAAACTGTAAATTTGAACTGAGGGGAAAATTGTAATTTGGCTGGGAGGAAAAAAACAAAATCAATGGCTAAACTGTAAATTTAGATGGAGCAAAATCGTAATTTGGATAGACCAATGGGGGAGTGCCAGCTGCCTGGCACTATTCCCCCTCATGGATTTTGTTGTACTAGCAGAATGCCCGCGCGATGCGACGGGAGCGACATTTTGCATTGCGATACTCGTTTTTTGTAGTTTTCTTTTTCATATAATATTTAGTGTAGCATCATTGTGAGATACATCAAAAGCGAAGTAATCGGGTAATCCACTCCATTGTGTTATGCATGGTTCGGTTGGTTCGGTTATTATCTTTAACCGAAGTCGAAACCAAGGTCATCGGTTAGTCTATTTTATTAATCAGTCGGTTTTTGGTTAATCACTTTGGTTTATTTGGTTAGACTGACGGTTTTTGGTTTGATTATTTAATTTCAGTTAATAGGAAAAACCAAACTTTGGCTAAAACTTTAGCTTAGAAATATACGAAATTGATGTATAAATACATGAAATAAAAGTATAAATATATGAAATAGAATATATGAAACGGAGGTATAAAAGCTAGAATATACGAAAGTACGAATGATTCGGTTCGGTTCAACTAATTTTGGTTAAACGAGAGTACAAAAGGTTGATAACCGGTTTTGGTTAACTCGGTTTTCAGTTAAGTGAGTTTTTGGTTGATTTCGGTTCGGTTTCGTCTGTTTTCGGTTTGGTTTAGGTTAACGATTTAGCTATTGCTCATCAATAATCGGTTTTGGTTAATAACCGATAGATGCGCGTGCGATGCGGCGGGAACCAAAGACTTTGTCACGATGTGCATTGTTCGGTTGGTTAGATTATTACCCTCAACCGAAATCGAGGTCATCGATTAGTCTATTTTATTAACCACTCAGTTTTCAGTTAATTGGTTTGGTTTATTCAGTTAGATTGACGGTTTTTTGTTTGAGTCATTTAAATTTGGTTAATAGCCAAAAGCAAACTTGGGCTAAAACTTTTGAATAGAAATACATTCAATTTAGGTATAAATATGGATGTATAGGTACATGAAATTAGGGATGAGCATGATATTCGTTCGGTACCGAAACGGTACTCGTACCGAAAGTACCAGTACCAAAAACGTGAAAAATAGGTACCGATACCGAATATACCGATTCGGTACCCGTACCGGTACGGTACCAGTGTTTACCGGTGTTTTACCCAATTATACCGATACCAAAAAATGGGAAAAATGGGTACTGGTACCGGTTCAGAACCGGTACCAAATGCTCAACCCTACATGAAATGGAAGTATAAATACATAAAATGGTGGTATAAATATGAAATACATGAACTGAAGGTATAAAAGCTAGAAATGTACGAAAATATGAATGATTTGTTCAATTAATTTTGGTTAAATGAGGGTACAAAAAAACCGATAACCGTTTTTAGTTACTTCGATTTCGGTTAATCAGTTTTTAGTTAATTTAGTTTTTGGTTGATTTCTTTTCGGTTAATAATTCAGTTATTACTTACCCTTAGACACTGTTAATCACGTAACATATCAATTTTTAATTAAAAAAACTATAGCAATACTATACTCAAATGAAAGAGAATAAAATACTCGTTTATACGGTGTAATTTTAAAAAATATTAATGTACCAAAAAGTTATGACCGTTTAAAAATCGTGGGGGGGGGGTTATTTTTTACAAGGGGATGAAGTGTAACTGCTAACTAATTATCTATACTTTTGTTAAAGATGAAGGATTGAGTGTAATCTAGATGAGAGGATTAAATTTATGATATTTAATCACTTGACATTCTGTACCTATTAAACATTCTAGGATAATGACAAAGTACGTTGGACTTTGATCACTTGTATCTATTTGTACCTTTTAATTCATACGTTAATACTTACTAAGACAACTATCGAAACATCGACAAAAATGAGTAGGTCGTCATGGTACTTTTTATTTTTTTAAAAGATTATACTTTATAAGAAATGACAAGAATACGTAAAAGAATTATAATTTTGTTGTGGAGGAAGAAAAGTGTATCTGAATACCCATAATTATGTTAAAACTTAGGAATTCAAGTGTAATAATATAGGGGGCTAAAATATAATCATTGTTTAAAAGATCAATTTACCCTTATTTTAGATATGTATTTATAAGTTAGGAAGAAAATGTTTTTATTTTTTTAGGTATTTTAAAGTGTCTCTCTCATACATTATAATATAATATATAAATATATATATATATATATTAACATTAATATTAATATTAGTATAACTTTTTGTCAATATGAATGCATGGTTCTATTTGATCTATTTTAATAATAGATAATGTATTCAATTTTTGTCTTATATGAATGTATATTCTCTCAAATTATTTCCTTTCCCCTTTGTTTTCTAATGATGTATTATTTGTAAGGTGTGGTATAGAACCCCTGGTCACATCAGATTTTTAGCTTCCTATAGCGCCCCTATTCCATTATCTGGGCGTCAAAGGGGGGCGTCATCGATGCTCCGCCATTGCAGTAATGTGTGGCTTATCATCCACTAAAACGAAGCCAAGTTTCAGTGTTATGCATTGTTATCAAAAGTCAAAACCCGATTATACCGACTAGTTGACCAAGTTGAACCAAAAAATAGAAACGGACAAAAGGGCTATTTGTTTACCTTTTAATGGGGTTCTTAATGGTTCAGACATCTTACTGGTTCAGCACTTAATGGCTCAAACTGTTTGTTTTACGAGTAGATGTTTGAATGGTTCAAACATTTGACTCTGAATGGTTAAGCATTATACTGAGTCTGAATGGTTAAGACCTCTAATCTGAATTTGTCAGACATTTGTCTCTGAATAGTTAAGCATTATACCGGCTCTTAATGGTTCAGACCTCTTACTGATTCAACACTTAATAATTCAGATATCTTACTGGTTCACCACTTAACTATTTAGAAGTTGCCGAATAGCCCCTAATTGTTATAGGCTAAAGTGCTAAACCGCTATACATAACTAATAGGCCTATCTAAACGTTTTGGACTTCAGAAAAATGGTAAAGCCCATATAACCCGGTCCATAATGTAAATAAGCAACAAAACCAGGGTTAAGTTAAATTTGTTGGAGCAGATCTGCTACCACTATAAATAAAATCACCACCGTCAGTACACACACACTCACTCTGAATCTTTGTAGGCGATGAAGATCTTGTTCTGCATATAATAATATTTCCGAGCATAATAATAAGTCACCGGATGTTGTGAAAGTGGGCCCGTATCTTGGCGGGGCAACACGGGTTGTGATGCAGCCATGCCGGAGCCCCATCCACTTTGTCCGGTTTCATATGTGCAGATCTGAGCCAAAAGAAAATTACTTTTATTTTCACTCAGACGAAATGAGGCTATTTCAGAGGGATGAAAGAAAAGGGTTTTTTTTAAGGGTTGTTGGTTGCCCTCCTCTGTCAAAGTCCGATTTTGACTTTATTTAAGTCAAACATCGCTCTTTGAAGCCCATGATTTTTTTTCTCAGTAATAAACAACCCTTCATGTTTCCTAACATAAAAATAATCTACTTATTTTACACGCCTTTCGGGCTCGAACCTGCGACCTCATGGGAAGTAGTCGCCTTTGGTTGTGGTTGCGGTTGTGGTTGTGGTTGTTGTTGTTGTTGTTGCTGTTGTTGTTGTTGTTGTTGTTGTTGTTATGCATGGTCCAAATTATGGATTAAGTGCCAAAAGATTCGATGATTGCTGGATTCTGAGTCCGTATTTTCACTTATGTTCCTTAAGAGGCTATGATGATGAATTTTAATGCGTCTGAGTGAAATCGACCAAAGATGAGATTATCCGCATCTTGGCGGGGCAACAAGTAAGTATGCAGCCATGGCGGATTTATCCTCTTTGTTCGATTGTTTATAGATCTGAGCCTCATTGATTTATCAAAAAGAAAATCTCAATCGTTTTTGACAATTTTGATCAAACTTCTTTATTTTATTATTATTATTATTCTTTTTTTTTTTAGTGAATTGCAAGGATTGTCCTTTATCTTTATACACATTTGCAGGCGCTGTCATTTATGTTTAAAATTGACGAGTTTTGTACTTTATGTTTTCAAATCATACACGTTTTGTACTTTAGCCCTAACCAAGTTAGATTTTTCTGTCAAATCTGGTCATGTGCAATGCATATGAGGGTAAAATTGTCTTTTCACCTTATTCTTTAAAAATACATAAAAAAGAAAAAAAATATTATATATCATAACAAAACCCTCTTCTTCCCCAAATCAATCTCATTTCAAAACCCTATTTATTTTCTAGAAAATAAATATTTCTTGGACGGGTCCAACGGGTTGTTCACAGCAACATTTCGTCTCCTAGAGATCGGGGTTTCGTTTTTACTAGGTTAGGTTTCGCTATTCAAAAGGGGGTAGCGGCGCAGCTTGTTGCCCGCTTACCGGCTATCTTGGTGTAATTGTCCTTAAAGTTTTTAATATTATAATTGTTCTAAAAATAATGACTTTGAATCATGGATCTGATTCTTGACATCCTGCTTACTTCCTGCACATAAACAAATAATTAAATTAAATTAATAATTAAAGATTAAACCTTTTCACAGATAATCATACTAAAAATCCCAAATTTGGGGAAAAATTCTTAAAACCCTAGAAAACAGAGGTACGGAAAAATGCAATATTGGGGCAAAATTAACAAACTTGGTGAATCAAAACGGTTCTAGGATTAAAGGGGTTTCGATTTTAGCACCAAATCGAAGCGCATTCTCATCAATTCATCAAAATTCCCAAAATGAAACGAAAATTGTTATGAACACTATAAAACTCTAATTGGATAAATTACATACCTGACCACAAACATCGTCACATATATCATCTCGCTTCTTGTAAGTAGAATAAACATCAGCCATCACGAACACTAAATTCACCAATCGAAGAAGAATCACAGCTTAAATCAACAAAAAAAAAATCAAGATTCGAAAACCCCCAAATTCAGGGGTTTAATCCTCTGTTTAAATTAGCAGAAACCCAGATAGAAAGCCATGAATTAAACGAAAAAAACACTGAATTCTTCCATAATAACTTTGGGTTTTCGAATTCTAGCCGTTTAGTTGCTTCAATGGCTCTGTATCTGAAACAAAGGAATGGTGTGTAGATACAGATTCTGTATGTATATATATACATGCAGAGGAGGTTTAACTGTATGGAGAAATTGAAAAGCCAAGGTTAATCCTGCTTTTCATCATATCTTTTTATAAAAATTAGAATAAAAAGTTTAAATTTTCAAGAGTAAATGAAGAATCTTAAAAGGGAGGTTTGGGGAAGTAGAGGGTTTTGTTATGATATATAATATTTTTTTTCTTTTTTATGTATTTTTAAAGAATAGGGTGAAAAGACAATTTTACCCTCATGTGCATTGCACATGACAAGATTTGACAGAAAAATCTAACTGGGTTAGGGCTAAAGGACAAAACGTGTATGATTTAAAAACATAAAGTACAAAACTCGTCAATTTTAAACATAAAGGGCCGCGCCTGCAAATGTGTATAAAGATAAAGGACAATCTTTGCAATTCACTCTTCTTTTTTTAAAGGGGATAGGTTTTTGATTATATTTTTATGCATGTGTTTTGACCTGGTTTATAGAAATTTCTGGTAATGTGACTATGTGAGTTAATGTGGCATGGATTTTATTTACATACAAGGTATATAATGGGAAAAGATCAAATAGGAAGTTTATTTTGGCTAGGAAGTGTAGGAAGCAATAGGATTAGGACATGTGGCAACATTTAAAATAAAGAAAAAGGGTATTTTAGTCAATCCAACCCTTTCTTCTTCCTTTTCAAAACCCAGTAACTTCAAAACCCACCATTTTCAAAACCCACCATCTTCAACCATTTCTTCACTTTCTATCTCAATAATCACTACATTAAAGTGCGATTTTCATCACAAATCAATGATTCAAACACCCGATCAACGTGTTCTTCAGCTTTTTTGAAGAAAACCCAGTTTAACTTCATAAAAAATCTCGTTTTTTCGGTGATTTTGGAGATAATCACTCGATTCGTTCGATTCGAGCGCTGATAAGTGTTTCAATCATTCAAACTTCGTCAATTATTGAAGAAATCATTTAGATCCATGTAAGAAATTCTTTAATTTCAATTTTACGATCTGAGTTTTTGATTTAGTCATTGCGTTTTACGATCTTGGCGGGGTCCGGGGGCAGCGCCCCTGGTAGCGGGGTCCCAGGGGGCAGCCCCTGGAGGGGTCCAAGGGGCAGAGCCCCTGGCTGGGGAAATTTTTTTTTCCTATTAAATTGCTTTAATAAAAATGCATCAGAAAAATTAATTTTCTGTAAATTGCCTCTGGAAAACTGCATTCGTAGACAGTGTTTCTGGTTCTGTAAACAACAGGTTCTGGTCATTGCGTTTTAGTTAGATTCTGGTTCTGTGAACAATAGTTTCTGGTTCTGTGAACAACAGTTTCTGGTCATTGCGTTTTAGACAGTTTCTGGTTCTATGAACAACAGTTTCTGGTCATTGCGTTTTAGACAGTTTCTGGTTCTGTGAACAACAGTTTCTGGTCATTCCGTTTTAGAAATAAAACATTTTTGAAGTGTTTTTACTCATTGCGTTTTAGGTAAACACATTTTTATGTGTATTCAGTTCATTGCGTTTTAGAGAGAACAGTTTCTTTTGTGTTTTTAGGCCATTGCGTTTTAGAAATAAGACATTTTTATGTGTTTTCTAGGGATTGCATTTTAGAAATAAGACATATTTAAGTGTTTTCTGGCCATTGCGTTTTAGAAATAAGACATTTTTAAGTGTTTTGGGTGCATTGCATTTTAGGTAAAACACATTCAGTCCATTGCGTTTTATAAAGTACACTTTCTTTTGTGTTTTTAGGCTATTGCGTTTTAGAAATAAGACATTTATTTGTGTTTTTTGGTCATTGCGTTTTAGAAATAAGACATTTCTTTGTGTTTTTTGGTGCGTTGCGTTTTAGAAAAAGTCATTTTTTACGTTTTTTTTTTCATTGCGTTTTACGCAACTGGGTTTTCTCCATTGCGTTTTACGCAACTGGGTTTTCTCCATTGCGTTTTACGCAACTGGGTTTTCAAAAATTTTTTTCGAAAATATAGCAATAGTATACTCGTTTTAAAGATAAAAAAACGCTGGTTTTTTTGGTGCAATTTTTATAAAAAAATAATGTCGTATGAAAAAGTTATTAACGTTTAAAAAATAGGGGGAATTGGAGGAGAGAGAAACTATTGTGCTGGATTGACTAGAATGCCCCTAACAAACCCACGCGCCTCTTTTTTTTGCTTCAATTTCATTCATTTAATCTTAGCCCTTGATTAATTAAATGGATGGTCAAGATCACTTCCTAGCCTTCCTAGTCAAATTAACTTCCTATTGTATCTCCACCCGGTATATAAATTCTCAAATAAAACTAGTGAATTTTAAAAAATGAGAAGCTGTCAATATGATAGAGATTTTTTATATGCAATTTTAGTTGCTGAACATTATTTGCACACATGAGATTACCTTGAAGCCTCCCCTAGAATTTCTTCCCAATTATTAGGGTTGTAAACGTGCGAGCCAAACCAGGGTTGGCTCAAGCTCGGCTCGTTTAAAAATCGAATCGAGTCGAGCCAGCTTGGCAGTTCATGGCTTGTCGAGCCGGCTCGTTTGTTTAAAAAAAGTTTATATTTTTGTGTTTCTTTACAAATAATGATTTACATAAAAACAAAAAACAATAAATACAACCTTATTTAGGCTAATACAATAGTAACTTTGGGCAAACTATAAAAAAAATGAACGAGAAACGAATCTATGTTAATATATATTTTATAAATCAATATATTACTAATTAAAACCATAGCTTAACAATCTATTTCTTTCTAAGAAAACATAACACTGTTACTAATTAACAAGGTTGCAGAACTCGCTAGTCGCTAGTCAGCCGATGAGGTGGGGACTAGCGACTACTCGGGATTAATAAAATTGGGTTTTTTATATGTATGTAACACCCCGTGTTTTCACAAGTCAAAGTCAAAGTCAAGGTCAAAGTCAACGACCGATTTCGCGCAACTTGACTTGTAGAGATTTCTTTATTTGATTCGTATTATGTGGAGTAAGTGTTCTTAATTGCAATAATCGACGTACGTTAATCGCTATTCGATCGATCTACGACTGTGAACTATAGGAAGTAACAATGCGATAAAGTTAACTAATCAATAGTCAAGCTATGCTAATCGAATCGACATCAAATCGTAACTCGAGCTACGTAGTTTTTTACTTATTATTATACGTGTGTGTGCCTTACGTGTTACCTGTGCATGTTTGTTTATGTGGTGTTGTGTAATCAAGCGAACTCAATCGAAACTCGAATACAATCGAACTCGAAGTCGAATCACGATCGAACTATGATAGATAGTGGAAATTAGATTATGCGAGATACGAAGTAGTTGTGACTGAAAGTAATTTGACTAGGAAACCCTATCGAATCGAACCACTCGCAATCGAAATATCAGCAATCGTCGCACGAAACACTCGAAAAGTGCGACTGATCGATCAGGCTCCCAGCCGATCGAACTGCTGTCCGATCGAACAGGCTGTCCGATCGAGCTGCCTGGCCGATCGGCCAGCACTTACCCCTTTTGGCATCCTATAAATACCCCTGTCATTGTCATTCTTTCCACTTTTGGAAACCTCTGACCGACCAGCACGCCCAGCTCACCTTTTCGCAGATTTCTCTCGATTCCGATAAGTTTTCGTCCTAAATCTTGTACTTTCTTGATCTATACACACTCCTCCACCTTTCTATCTTTCAAATCTTAACTTTTAACCGTGAAATCATCAAGAATCAAGTGTTCTAGGATGATGTCATCATGGGTTCTTGAAGAACTTCATGTTTTGGCCTCAATCCACCAAGAACAACTTGGATCTAGCCGATTTCCACATAAACAAACAAAGATCTTTCATAAGATCTAAACATACACTTAGTGAGAAGGATTGAAAGATGGATTTTCCAACTTTCTTTCAACTCTTTTCACTCAATAACTTCAAAACCTGTAGAAACGGACCCTGAGCCGGTCTACAAGTCACTTCGGTGATTGTATGGCTCAAGATCCGGATTCTATCCATAAGGTTAACCGACTTCGGGAGAAACATTAAACTTCGTTCCGAACAGTCCACCGACCGGATTTGGGTGATTCCTGTCCGACCCGAGGAACCAAGTAAGGACGAAGGATCTATCGTTCTACTCGTTGTCAAAATACCTCAATAAAACGACAAACAAACAGAACAACTAAGTGATAGACGGAAAGGCTGATCAGGTCAGGACGCTGACCGATCGGACTGCTGTCCGAACGGACAGCCAGCCGATCGGATAGTCAGCCGATCGACTGGCCAACCGATCGGCTAACACCTGGTCCCACGCAATCAATTTATTTTTGAAGAGTAGTATTTAACGAACCGTTGTTCGATCGGACTACTGTCCGATCGGATTACTCTTCGGATCATGAGATACTATACTTCAACACTTGATCGATTTTTCAACATGTTCGATGCATTAGGAGTGCCACCCGATCGAACAGCCGTCCGAACAGGTGACACCCTGCCGAGAACTCGTCATGGTTGTCCGATCGAACAACATTAGTGTTCGATCGATCAGCTAACCGACCTACTACACCATACTTTGCAATTCATTAAAGTTGTTGACTATTGTTGACTTGCCGACCGATCGATCAGCTGTCCGATCGAACACCTGTCCGAGCGAACACCCGTCCGATCCAAAGCAAATCACTACAAATCCTTAAAAATATCTAACCGATCGGATTGCCGGCCGATCGAACAGCCGTCCGATCGCCCGACCTGAAAGGTAAAGGTACTTCAATGTTTTCAAATGTTACAACGAAAACTTCAAAAGTCAAGCCATCATACACAAACACATCCTTCTCAAAGGAAGAAACAATCCACTCGAGCAGCCATCCGATCGGCCTACCGATCGATCGGACAGCAGACCGAACAACCGAACGGTCAGCCGTTCGATTGAACTATCGTCCGATCGACCAGCTGTCCGACTCACCTACACTTGTTTCCCGTTTTACGTTTCACTTATCGTTATGCTACCAAATCTATTCAGGCTAACCGTACTCGCTAAGCGCTCCCTTCAATCCATTAAATCGCTGTGAGTATACTCGATCCCTTTTTGCTTTAAGCACTTTTGGGTGTTACATACGTTACGAATATTCAAACTACAACAATCACACTACTCAAATACTATTTGAACGCTAACCGTTAATGCATGTTATACGTGGCTCATGAATGCTTGTTTGTTATGTTTACACATGGAATGATGTCTACCTGCCTTAGCAACGATAGTACTATAGTTTGGACTCAGCACCCGTTCACACGGGGGTTGTTAAGGATCTTTTACTTGCATGGATTACGGTGGTAATCATGTATTGCGAACTGCCTCGGGCAGTCAACCCGCAGTCATTGGTATCGATGGATCTATGTCGATAACTAACGTGCTTCATTTCACTATGTGTACGTGCTGGTTATGCGTAAACGAATTCGAACTCTATATGCTATTATCAAACTTGTATGCTCACCTTTACATTTTATGTATTGACTTTATTTTAACGTATGTGACAGGTGCTTAGGGAGTTTACATGTTTAGCATGCTGTGAACTTGAGGCTAGGAAAGGTCTAGGATGCTCTCTGTGCTGTGATGAAATTGAAGCTAGGAAAGGAGGTCCTAGAAACCAAGAAATAAACTATTTATGTTAAAATCTGAGTTGTCGGAACAGAGTAATTGCCTAGTCTTTGTCTGTAATAATTATTATACTGTTTGAGATACGGTATGGGACGTATTAGTTAAATTGAATGGTTTTGATAATTGTTATGGAAACTTCTGGACAATCTGTTTCGCTCAGTGCCATGCCCCGATGATTCCGCCATCGGTTGGGGTGTGACAGATTGGTATCAGAGCCATAACTATAGGGAATTAGGCAAGACTCGACCTAGTCCGGGTCGAAGTCTTAGATACCTAGACTATAGTTAAGAACCAACAGACCAACTCAAGTACGTTCAGTAGGAATTTTGTGCGTACCTATTCCTCACTATCCTTGCCTATACTACACTATCACTGCACTCGAATTTTCAACAATGAATAGGCGATCAAGTCGAGATCAGGTGTGAAAACCCCAAACTCACGACTAAATTGCTTAATCAATACTGTTCAACGAGGAAATTATACCAAACTAGGGGTGAAACCCATATTTTGATGAATAATCTCCTCTATTTTTATCAAAACAGGGGCGATGTTGTTAAGCTAGGGGTGAAACCCTAACCTTGACGACTTGTCCCGCATATTTTACAAAACTCTCGCCAAAGTCTCGATGGACTCCAACGACCTGAAGTCACGATATGACTAATGGGGTGCGTGTCCAATGCCCAAGAATCGAGGCAAAAAGGGCACAGTCCTGAGGGTTAAATGTGCGCAACGGGTTCTTGTGAATAGTCGAACCACTTTGGTTAGTCGAAGTCTACTAGCCGCAGACAATCTATTTCTCGAATTTTATGTGTTTCGATTTTTGAGCCGCAACTACTGACTCTGATGATTCGTTGATTTTATGTGCTATATGTGTGTTTACCTGTTCCTGTGTTTTGGGGAATTGCTCGATTTTTGCTTTCACATCGACCGACACACACAACTCGCCTTACAATTCTACAAATCTATGGACGAATTTATGTTACGCTTATACTACACGACTCGATACATCAAACGCGAACGCGAGCTGTAAATGATAGGTTTCTGTTTTCTGACTGCCTCTAGTGATTAAATACGTATGTGGTTCCTTGCTTCTGTGCTTTACGTGCTTAAAAGTGATACGTGATTTTGTGCTCTACATGCTTGTGTGGTTTTATGCTCTACATGTTATGTGTTTATGCGAGCTCCTGAGCTTTAGTAATTAGTAAACGTGAGAGGTGAGATTCGAATACAATGTGTTGAGTTCCGTAGCGATGTCTATTGCAGACAATGTCGTCTGGATCACGTCATACACTCTCTCGTCAAGAAAAGAGGGACAAACGCCTTGCTTCCATCATCGCAAAAAGCGTGGCAAAGGCCGTGAGTGATGTTTACGAGAATGTCAGCAAGTCATCTGAAGAATCGAGGACTGACGCTCCTAAAGCTGCCGCAAGGCCTTTCAGTTTCAAGCAATTCAAGTCGTGTGGGCCAAAGGAATTCACTGGCGAAGGAGGTCCTACTGCACTATTTCACTGGTTTGATTCCATTGAGGTTACTCTGCGACAGAGTGGTTGCCCTGATGACCTCCGTACTCTGAATGCTACCGGCGTTTTCCAGTCCCGTGCACTAGACTGGTGGACGGCCGAGAGGAACAAGCGAGGGAACGATGCAGCCTACGGTCTGTCGTGGGACGAGCTCAAGGAAGTTATGCTAGAGGAATTCTGCCCTCCTCATGAACGTCAAAAGCTAGAAGATGAATTTTGGCACATACAGCAAAATGATGGTGACAATGCTGGGCTCACTGCTCGTTTCAAACAGCTCAGCATCATCTGTCCCGATCAAGTCAAGACTCCCGACATGACAATCAAGAAGTACATCCGGGCCCTGCCCGACTGCGTTGCTGATTTCGTGCAAGCGGCTAAGACTACGACGATTGAGGAAACTTATCTGCTAGCCGCTGAAATCAACGACAAGCGGGTCAAGGCTGGTGTCTGGGATAAGACTTCGAAGCATCTGCATCAAGCTACCGCTACCGCACCGACTGTTGAACCCACCTCATCGAGCAACAAGAGGAAGAACAAGAGAAAGAACAGCTCCAACAACAAGAACTGTGCGATCACTGCTGCACCGATTCAAGCTGTACCTGCCCAACAGCGTCAAGTAGCGGCGCATGTGGCCAATGCACTGCCTGCAAAGCGTGCATACACTGGACCACACCCGCTCTGCCCTACTTGCACCTACCACCACCCAACTGCCATCGTTTGCCGTTTCTGTGCTCACTGCAATGTTTACGGCCACTTTACTGCCAACTGCCGTATTCGTCAAGCTCCTGCTCACCAAGCTCTGCTCACTGCCCCACATGGTCAACAAGCTCCTCCGGCACCCGCAGTCAAAGCCAGAGCCTGCTTCGCATGTGGCGACCCGAACCATTTCGCCAACATGTGCCCGAACAGGGTTGTGAAACAAGAGCCTTAGCAACAGCAGCCACAGCAGCAACAACAGGCCGCACGTGCCAGAACCTTCAACCTCAACGTGCGTCAAGCCCAGGCCGACAACAACGTGGTCAATGGTACGTTCCTTGTGAATGGTATTTATGCTTCATGTTTGTTTGATACTGGAGCCGATAATTGCTTTGTGTCGTTCGAATTCGAGAAACTCCTTAGTCGTAAACTCTCCCAACTCTCCTCGGCATTCGATGTTGAAGTCGCTACCGGAAGAACCGTCACTGTCAATTCTGTTCTTCGTGATTGTACTCTTGAGCTCAACAATCACATCTTTCCAATCAACCTCATCCCAATGCAACTCAGAAGTTTCGACGTCATAGTAGGCATGGACTTTCTTCGGGAAAACCATGCTGAAGTTGTGTGTTTTGACAAGATGATTCGGTTTTCACTCGCGAATGGTGACTTATTGTGTGTTTACGGTGATACTACTTCGAAGGGTCTCAAGCTTATGTCATGTGTCCAAGCTAGCAAGTATCTCCGCAAGGAATACCGAGCTTTCTTGGCTAACATTGTAGTAGCGGAGAAGGAAAAGAAAGAGAGGAACGAAGTGAAAGACGTTCCCGTGGTTCGAGAATTTCCAAATGTATTTCCAGAGGATCTTCCCGGACTACCGCCAAACCGCGATATTGACTTTCGTATCGACCTCATTCCTGGAGCCAATCCTATTGCAAAAGCTCCCTACCGACTCGCGCCGTCTGAAATGCGTGAACTCGCAACCCAACTCCAGGAATTACTTGAGAAAGGCTTCATTCGCCCGAGCACCTCTCCGTGGGGCGTGCCGGTCCTTTTCGTCAAAAAGAAGGACGGGTCGTTCAGGATGTGCATCGACTATCGGGAATTGAATAAGTTAACTATCAAGAACCGCTATCCCCTACCTCGCATCAACGATTTGTTTGATCAACTACAAGGCGCTACGTGTTTCTCCAAGATCAACCTACGTTCAGGTTACCATCAGCTGCGCATACAAGAGGAGGATATACCCAAAATCGCGTTTCGCACTCGATACGGTCATTACGAATTCGTTGTTATGCCTTTTGGTTTAACCAACGCACCAGCGGTTTTCATGGATTTGATGAATCGCGTGTGTAAACCATATCTCGACCGTTTCGTCATCGTATTCATCGACGATGTCTTGATCTATTCCAAATCGAAAGTCGAACACGCGCAACATCTACGTTTGGTTCTAGAGTTACTCCAGGGAAACCAACTCTATGCCAAATTATCCAAGTGTGAATTCTGGTTGGAGGAAGTTCAGTTTCTGGGTCACATTGTTAATAGTCAGGGTATTCACGTCGATCCTGCGAAAATTAAAGCTGTCAAGAGCTGGGTTACGCCTAAGAATCCGTCTGAAGTCCGCTCCTTTCTCGGACTAGCAGGCTATTATCGACGATTTATCGAAGGATTCTCCAAGGTCGCTGTACCACTTACCTCTCTCACGCATAAAGACAAGCCTTTTGTTTGGGGAACTAAACAAGAGACTGCCTTTCAAACCCTCAAGCACATGCTTTACAATGCTCCTGTTCTCACATTGCCCGACGGAAACGACGATTTCATTGTCTATTGTGATGCTTCCAACCTTGGTCTTGGCTGTGTTCTCATGCAACGGGACAAGGTCATAGCTTACGCATCTCGTCAGCTCAAAATCCACGAGAAGAACTATACAACCCATGATCTCGAGCTAGGCGCGGTTGTTTTTGCATTAAAGATTTGGCGACACTACCTGTATGGTACCAAGTGTACGATCTTCACCGATCATAGGAGCCTGCAACATATCTTTAATCAGAAGGAACTTAATATGCGTCAACGCCGATGGGTAGAACTTCTCAGCGATTACGACAGTGAGATTCGTTATCACCCAGGCAAGGCGAATGTTGTTGCCGACACACTTAGCAGACGGAGCTACCTGCTCAGCACTCGTAATGTTCAAGCCCAACATGACCTCGAAACCCTCATTCGCGACGCTCAACATGCGTGTTTCAACGAACGCACCCTGAAGAAAGAAAGAATCTACCACGATGGAGCCCAACTTGTGAGCAAATCGAACGGGATATTTCACTTTTTAGACCGAATTTGAATTCCCAAGCGAACCAATTTGCGACAAATTCTGATGGACGAAGCCCACAAATCCCGGTATTCTGTTCATCCCGGTGCTGATAAAATGTACCAGGACCTTCGTTATAAGTACTGGTGGCCGGGTATGAAAAGGGATATCACTCTCTACGTCGGAAAATGCCTAACTTGCGCTAGAGTCAAGGCTGAACATCAAAGACCCTCTGGCTTACTCGAACAACCACCAATTCCTATGTGGAAGTGGGAAAGTATAGCTATGGATTTCGTAACCAAGCTACCACACACGTCATCAGGTCACGACAGCATATGGGTTATGGTTGACCGCTTGACTAAATCAGCTCACTTTCTGCCCATACGAGAAGACTACAAGGTAGAATGATTAGCCCGAATCTACACCGACGAGATCATTTGTAATCATGGGACACCTCGTGACATCATTTCTGATCGAGATGCGCGGTTTACCTCGCGACTGTGGGAAACGTTTCAAACGGCACTCGGTACAACGCTTAATCTAAGTACTGCTTTCCACCCTCAAACCGACGGTCAGACTGAAAGAACGATTCGTACTCTTGAAGACATGCTCCGTTCGTGTGTCTTAGACTTCGGTGGTAATTGGGATAAATACCTGCCGTTAGTCGAATTCTCGTATAACAACAGCTACCATTCTAGCATTCAAATGGCACCATTCGAGGCATTATACGGGAGAAGATGTCGATCGCCTATTGTGTGGTACGAGATCGGTCATTCGCAACTAACCGGTCCTGAGCTGCTACAAGAAACGACTGACAAAATCTTCCAAATTCGAGACAACCTGGTAAAAGCTCAGGATCGACAGAAAAGTTACGCCGATAGAAAACGCAAGCCCCGAGAATTTGACGTTGGTGACTACGTACTCCTAAAGGTATCACCTTGGAAGGGTGTAGTCCGATTCGGCAAGAAGGGAAAGCTCGCGCCTCGATATGTTGGACCTTTTAAGATTCTGGAAAGAATCGGAAAAGTCGCCTACAGACTCGAACTACCGGAGGAGCTCAGTAACGTCCACCCTACTTTCCACGTGTCAAACCTCCGAAAGTGCCTAGCCGACCATGACTTACACGTTTCTCTAGACGATCGACAAGTGAACGAAACATTACACTTCGTGGAAAAGCCTGTCGAAATCATGGACCGCCATACCAAGCAACTCAGACGCTCTCGCATTCCTATCGTGAAGGTCCGATGGGAAGGCAAACGAGGCGCAGAGTTCACTTGGGAAATCGAAAGCGACATGAAGGCTAAGTACCCGCAGTTGTTTAAAGAGTAAAGCTAGAGAGAGAAAGTAGCATAGTGATTCTAGTGCTTTGTACGATTTCATTCATTTAATCTTTTTTTTGCTTCAATTTCATTCATTTAATCTTAGCCCTTGATTAATTAAATGGATGGTCAAGATCACTTCCTAGCCTTCCTAGCCAAATGAACTTCCTATTGTATCTCCACCCGGTATATAAATTCTCAAATAAAACTAGTGAATTTTAAAAAATGAGAAGCTGTCAATATGATAGAGATTTTTTATATGCAATTTTAGTTGCTGAACATTACTTGCACACATGAGATTACCTTGAAGCCTCCCCTAGAATTTCTTCCCAATTATTAGGGTTGTAAACGTGCGAGCCAAACCAGGGTTGGCTCAGGCTCCGCTCGTTTAAAAATCGAATCGAGCCGAGCCAGCTTGGCAGTTCATGGCTTGTCGAGCCGGCTCGTTTGTTTAAAAAAAGTTTATATTTTTGTGTTTCTTTACAAATAATGATTTACCTAAAAACAAAAAACAATAAATACAACCTTATTTAGGCTAATACAATAGTAATTTTGGGCAAACTATAAATAAAATGAACGAGAAACGATTCTATGTTAATATATATTTTATAAATCAATATATTACTAATTAAAACCATAGCTTAACAATCTATTTCTTTCTAAAAAAACATAACACTGTTACTAATTAACAAGGTTGCAGAACTCGCTAGTCGCTAGTCGGCCGATGAGGTGGGGACTAGCGACTACTCGGGATTAATCAAATTGGGTTTTTTATATGTATGTAACACCCCGTGTTTTCACAAGTCAAAGTCAAGGTCAAAGTCAACGACCGATTTCGCGCAACTTGACTTGTAGAGATTTCTTTATTTGATTCGTATTATGTGGAGTAAGTGTTGTTAATTGCAATAATCGACGTACGTTAATCGCTATTCGATCGATCTACGACTGTGAACTATAGGAAGTAACAATGCGATAAAGTTAACTAATCAATAGTCAAGCTATGCTAATCGAATCGACATCAAATCGCAACTCGAGCTACGTAGCTTTTTACTTATTATTATACGTGTGTGTGTGCCTTACGTGTTACCTGTAACAACCCTCATTAAAAGTCCTATTTATTTTATTATTTCATCCAATAGGAAACCCTAATTAAGACACTCAAGTGATTCTGCACAAACACTAAAATTTTCAGAACAAACAGAATCAGGATCAGGGCCCCTAAAACTCAGGGGGGGTATTTCCTAGTTACGATTATCCAAATTATGCGCTGTCAAAATTGAATTAATGAAATTCATCAACTCAGCAGGCCTAGTCCCAAACGTGGCAACCCTATGACTGATTTGTGTCCCTTGCGCACCGTAAGGGGATTAGTCTTGCGGTGCGCAAGCTTGTCAAAAATTCGGTTATAAATAGAGGACGTTGGCACTTGATTTCTGGTTTCATTACGATGTTCAAATTCGATTTGTGCGATGAGTTATAATAGAAACAGTCACAAAATCACTAATTAGTATAGCGGGGTGCTGCTACGATGACGGGTATTAACTCGATCGCTGCTACGATTCAATGTCCGATTGATAGAAACTATCCGATGGATGTTTAAGCGCTATCCTTTGTCATTAATCGTGGTTCCGACAGGATGTTTGAGTACCACCCGAAATCGGGGAATACTCTGTCATTCGTTGTGAATCCGATGGATG